>OY019132.1:9127166-9317166 GCA_955652365.1 Eristalinus aeneus
ACTACGAGTTATCCGTTTTGGTCCCGGCAGGCCTTGGTCCAAACCTTGTATCCCCCGGATAGTTGTTTTACCTTTCGGTAAAACTTTCGAACTTCATTCCTGCCATAGCACCTTTCCATTTCCTTAACCGCGCTTGCCTGCACTCGTCGTCAAACCATGGGTTCCTTCTGGGTGGTGACGTGAAACCCAGCACATCAGTGGCAGCTTCTTTGATGGCTTCTTGACAACGTTTCCATTCTTCTTCTATGCTTAGTGCAGGAAGCGTCGAACTCTGAGCAAGTTTCAGGGAGACTCGGTCGGCAACGGTCCCAGCAGTCGGCTGCGATTGTAGCTTTTCGACGTCAAACCGTTTTGGCCTGTCTCGACTCCGTTGCTCTCTCGATATCCGGGTTCTTACCTTGGCTACAACAAGGTGATGATCCGAGTCGATGTTTGCACCTCGGAAGGTTCGGACATTTAATTTAATACTAGTTATAAAATTTAATACTTGAATTATAATAGTAACTAAGACAATTTCTTAGACAATATTAATAATCTTAATAGTAACTAAGTAGATTACTCAAACAATCTTTCAATTACTTTTTTGTTGGATATGAGCAATAAATTACTATTATTAGTTCTATCATGAACACCGTCTCTCTTCAGACTTGTTTTCATGCAGACTACATTCGCCGAGGACTCCCGCAAAATTATCTTCCTTTTTCAGTTTTGCATTTCATGTGCTAAATTGATGCTAAAGTAAGTAAGTGTAAGTTCATAAAAGTAATATTCATTATCAGCTACTTGCTTGAACACACATTCGTAAGAATAAATTTATTTTTGACAGGAAATTGCGAAAGCTCCAGTTTCAAAGTTTGCTAAGACATAAGGTACCACGCAATGAATAACGGTGCCAACAGCACTGTATGTAAGAAAGGGTCTTTTGATTTGCCAACAGTCAAATATTTCGAAGTGTATGAATTTTAAATGGCTTTTATTTGCCATCACAGAAGGTTGGTTTATTTTCAATAATGTATGTGTACTACTATTTATGGCACACCGCAGCATGCGGTTTTAATGAATGCGACAAATACTCTGTACACTAATTTTCAAGTTTATATACAATTAAGGTTAATCGCCGCGAGGGGTGTTTTCCGATTACTTCTTACATCCCCTTAGAATAATATTCGTTTGGTTTTTTCCAACCCCTGATAAAATAACAAGCGAACATTTATGCTGCAACCCACCCTATTTTGATTTTGTCCTAATTTGACGATTTATGCTCACTTACCCAAAATTCTTGGGATCTCCCGAGGCGAAAATCTCTGAATGCAAGTAAAGACACCACTTGTAGATAAAAATGGATCTGCGAGGATTGAATTTGAGGCCTAACAGGCAAATATATTTACAAGTATTGTCACACAAGAAGTCTTATGAATGTGCACATAAAACATTTATTCCCGTACATGTAAATTTTAAATATGCTTCTACACGATGATTTTTCAATTTCAAAACTCTACACATATAAATTAATTCCATAAAAAAATCTTGTCCATCAACAACTTATCGTTCCACAATAATGCGAGGTAGATTGCTCTGTAGATATATGTTAAAAAATAATGAACAAAAATTGCACCATGCATCGATTTTGTATTTTTTTACCATGTTTAACTACAATTTCTAAGAAAAAAATGAGTCAATTGAAATTAGTGTCGACTATTTTCGTTTGCTAAAATTGAAACGTCTTTACGAATATCGGAAAAAAAATTAGTATCCAAATAAAAAAATTGATATTTATTGCTACCTAAATTGCTACCTATTCATTACATAATTTTTATTTGTATGGTTTTCATGATTAAAATCGGTTAACGACCCCTTTCAACAACAACTGATCTCAAATCAGCTTAAATTTGGACTTCAACTACAAATTTACCTACAATTTGTTTACACCCCTTGAAATCATGACATGAAAACCAACCCTTAAATTAGCTAGGAAGGTATCTTCATCCTATTGTCGTCATCAATTGAACTTAAATTAACCATTAAATATACGGATTTGCGACAAGTGCTCATCAGCAATGTCACATTCAAATAAAAGGAAAGTATGAGAAAAGATGCTATCAGACTATAATTTGTTAACCTTCTTTGGATGCTTAGAAGTGAAATACTTATTGAAAAGATATATTCACCCTTGTGAAAAGCATAAATAGACGGAATCATTAAATTAATTTAATTTTATTGTGATGGCGTTTTATTTGTGATACTTTCATTAAAGAATAAATGCACTGTTAGTGTACTATACTAGGGTTATAACTATAAACAAATTAAATGTTTAATATATTCAATGATCTTAATCTTTAATATTTACCTATTATTGTAAAAAGTAATATTTGTTTTATTTTGTCTTATTTTATTTTTTCTGGAATAATACTTCAATAAATTTACCGAGCAAAATCATTTGGGTAAATTATTTAAATGAGAAATTAAAAATCATTTGAATTACCAGAAGGATATTAGCTATAAGTTTGGACTTTCTATGTACTGTCAATGCAAATTATTAAAAGAAAGTACAGTAAAAAATTAATAGTCCACAGAGGGACCTGTACATGGAAAGGTGTGTTAAAGTTAAATGTTCATATTAAATATCATCAATATATCAATCGCACTCACTCTTTCCACTATTTTTTTTTATTATCTAAAACAGCACATGCAATCAGTTTTTGAAAAAGCAAGTTGCAATTTTAAAATTAGCAGAGATTGATAACACAACCGACACTTCTAGGACACTTGTGAAAACAAGCTTACCAGGATAGATCCTGTGCAATCAGGCCAAGGTTGGTGATAGCCTTCAACTTAACGAAAATCTGTCTCTACCCTTGGTATTGCTCAGGTCAAATTAACATCCCCCGCCTCATGGAACCACCTAGGTAGCCTATACAACAAAAATAGATGAACTTATTTCATATCCAACCAGTCCAACACTCCACTTTAACACTTTCGAAAGATACGCCTTAAGCCTCTGTGCTCATACCCCATTGGAGATTAAATATCAAAATAGCAACGATGACTTAAACGATCCCAAAATGGACACACGATCAACGCACTAGCAATGACACTTAGATCGGTCCAGAAGATTCTAACACAGGTCTAAGTAAGGAAGATATCTTTGCCAAAGTCATCGAAACATAACCTTTATAACAGCACTCTGGATAACAGACTCAGGCTGCTGACGTAATGGGAACCGATGGTATTATTTCCTTGTTGAAGCCAAGATAAAAAGGCGGACAGTCCAGGATATGGTTGGAGAAAAGCGTTTGCAGCCAGTAAAATAAAGACATCCCTGAAACTGCCGAGGGTTTTTTCGTTTAGTATCGAACAAAATATATTTTTAATCGTGTTAAGTAAGGGTCTAAAACCATTCGTAAATAACCTAACTTAATATCTCATCAATACAATTGTAGGCCGGACTATCCACCACTCACCATTCACTTCTAAGAAAAATACCGCCGTCGTTTATAAGACCGTATAACTCATGGTTGCCTCAGCAGATCCTAGCTTAAAGGATGTAATGACCACCATTCAGTCAATGCAAACGCAGATGATTTACAGACCAGCTTCCTACAGCAAACGGCCCGAGTAGACTTTATATATTCGGCGCTGTTTAGCGAGCCAAATGCGCAGCAGATATAATGGGCGCACGCGCACCAGGACCCCTTAAGATCCTAGCACTGAATGTTAATTCGCTGATAAGGATCGAACGACAAATACAGCCTTTTCACTTCTTGCAAACCCACAATCCTGACGTGCTGATGATGAGCTTGAGGCTCTTCTCAATAGCCCTCGATCCAGATGGGGCAGTACTTGACGACCACTTTTTTGTAGTTGAAGATCCTCAGTAGAAGGTGAAAGTAATTGGAGCTGTCTTCCAGGAAGTGTACACGGTCAATGAACCTCTTTGTCCAAATCACGACTTGGAAGATAGAGCCCTGCTTAATCACTTCCAACTATGTACCTAGATAAGTCAATGGCAATCCGAGAATCCTGGTTTCACCAGGTTCAGTGACGATTTTCTGGCAAATAATACCACACATGCCGCCTCCAAATTGGTATCCGATCCTACAAGATCCGAACAAGAACAAGAACCAATGCACAGGTGCTTGCATGATAGACATGGAAAGGCGTTCGACACTGTGTGGTTAGAAGGCCTCTTCCTCATGTCAGTCAGACAAGGCATAGTTACAGGTAGGAAGTTTGTTGTGAAAAATGGCAACGTTATATCCACAACAGTATTTCACATAAAAAATTGGTTGCAACAAGGTGCAATTGGTTCACCGATCCTTTTCGCTATATTCACTAGCGATCTTACTGGTTTCATGCCGCATTTAATCGCGTACGCCGATGATCTTATATCGTACAGAAAAGGTCAAAAATTGAAGTGATAAATAACTTGTTGCAACATTCGATGACATTCAGCGATTTTGCGATGACTGGAAGTTGAAAATCAACTTCCGGAAGTGCGAAACTATTATCTTTAGAACCCCGCTTGATAGGGTCTCACGGGACACGAAGAAAAACTGGCGCAAGTTCGGCATATTTGACCTGCGGGGCCAGCCGATAGCTGTGCAGAATGTAGTTAGATATCTTGGTATTTGGTTGGACCAGTATCTGTACTGTGATAAGCATGCAGCTACTGCTCTGACAAAAGCTAAGAAAGCCTTTGCTGCGGCAAGTTGGTTGTATTACAACAGTCAACTTGATACCAGAGTACAGCTACATGGCCCTCATACGGTCAATCATGGTTTACGGTTGCCCGGTCTGATTCAATCTGAATCCTTCCCAATTGGAAAAGATGAGGGTGTTCGAGAGGCAATGTCATCGGGCCTGCCTCCGGTTGTATCGAACACCTGAATCCGATCACAAGAAATTCTATCCCAACGAGGTTTTATTTAACGAGGTAAATCTAATCTCAGGATAGAAAATTTCATTGTTAAGATGACTCGAGGGCACATTGCACGAGCGATGACTTCATCCAACAGTCTGATCTTCGGGGCGTATTACCCCAACTTCATGTAACATGAAAAGGTTTTTCTGAACGGATTTATACCTCTTGAAGCGTTTCTCTATTTAGACTCCAAAGGGCTGATTCAGAACACGGAAGGATGTCCTATCATCTTCCATGTCAAAATAAACAAAAAAAACGGCATCACGGCATATTAATTATATATGTTAAGCATATAAATTCGATATATGTCATGGTGCACACGTCCGTAATTTAATTTGGAGATAGTTTAGTTTTTATTTCTTGATAAGTGGTAGTAAAGTTTAATTTAGAATATATTAAAAGAAAAATGAAGAAGCAAAGTTTTTCAAACTTTTCTTGAAACAAAAAATTATATATATATATTATTATATTATCAAATTATTTAACTATTCCCAGAGGCAATATTAAATTTGACATAGATTAGCTTAGAGCACGTGCTTATGGTCAGTAAGATAGATTTAATAACTGTTGTAATTGTAAGCTAGTTTTAAGTATTTTTCTATCTAATAAAATATAGTAGTAGTTGTTGTTTAGTTTTAGTAGTGTCCCTAGTGTTGACGAAAGAATTTCTAGATTAGAGGGGGTAGTGTAACCAGGGACATTAAGAAGCAAAACTCTGACCCTTGTTTTTCTCTGGGTTTATTAAATAATTTCAAGACTTACCAAACCATTAAATAACAACTCAGGAAATGAATGAAAGAGTGTTTAAACGGCAATAGAGTTGGTGACAGTAATTGCATCCGACGAATGCAATATTTATACTTCAAAGACGAATTAAATTCTTTGTGAAATACGAAGGGCAACCCTAGTGTTGCAATCTGGCAACTGCCAACTCTATCGTAAAGTTTGACTTTTGAGGTTATACGTATTCAGAACGTTTTGACGTACGAGTGCTTTTTGTGTTGTTTACCGAACTTAAAAGATTTATCTCGCCCAAAAAATGGACTTAAGTCGTGAAAATGTTCGTGCGATTATTTTTTACAATTTTCGACGTGGATTAACTCAACAACAGTGCATCGATGAACTTAATTCAATTTTTGGCGATGAAGCTCCATCAAGGACCAGTGTTTATCGATGGTATGGGGAATTCAACCGAGGTCGTAGTTTACTCCAAGACGAATTACGTGAAGGTCGTCCAAAATCAGTTGTTGTTCCGGAAACCATTGATGCTGTGCGCCAATTGATTTTGCAATCGTGTGACCTATCGTGAGATTGAAACAACCTTAGGCATTAGTGGGACCAGCATACATTCAATATTACATGAACATTTCACCGTCAAAAAAATTTGTTAGCGTTGGATCTCACACAATTTGTCAATCGCTCAAAAAAAAGCTTGTGTCGATTGGTCAAAAGAAATGCTCAAAAAAACGATAACAGTGCTTCGAAACACTTCTATAACCTCGTGACAGATGATGAATCGTGGATTTACGCGTATTAGCCCGAAAGTAAACAGCAGTTGACTGTATGGGTGTTTCAAATTGAGCCAAATCCAACAAAAGTTGCTCGCGCACGAACCACTTCCAAGCAAATGGTCGCCTGTTTTTTCGGAAAAACTTGACATATCGTAACCGTACCACTAGAACAACGCAGAATTCAGCCAACTCTGAGTGGTACAACACAACAGTTGTCTTCCAAGAAATCAGGAAAACCAACCGCCGAAGACTCTCTTCATCACGACAATGCGAGCTCTCACACATCGGCTCAAACAACTGCATTTTTGAGCACTCAAAATATCGATTTGATGAGACATCCGCCGTATAGTCCTAACTTGGCACCGAATGAGTTCTATTTATTCCCCTACGTAAAAAATAAAATGAGAGGTCAACAATTTTCGATACCAGAAGAAGCGGTTGATGCGTTCAGAATGCATGTTTTGGAGATTCATCAATCAGAGCGGCAAAAGTGCTTCGACAATTCAAACGCATGCAAAAGTGTATAGATCTTAATGCGGGATAGTTTGAAAAACAGTAAAGCTATATTCGATAATTAATATTTATTTGTGTTCTCTAATCCCGAAGTATAAAACGCAACCCTCGTAATATGTTGCAAGGAGCTGAGATTCTTCTTAGTCTTCTTGTGGCGCTACAGTCCGGGGTGAACCTGGGCCTCAACCAAGATGCCTCTCCAGCCAGCACGATCATTCAAGTTGGTTTGGTCCTCTGTTGCGTTGTCCCAATGGCTCGGATGCAAAGACTTTTTGGACCGAAGCAGTGGTGTCCATAAGCTCTACATGGCCTAACCATCTTAAGCGTTGTATCCGTAGACGCTTGACCAGGCGCATGTCGCTGTACAACCCATAGAGTTCGTCGTTAAATCTTCTCCTCCAGATGCCATCAACGCGAACAGGACCAAAAGTCGCACGCAAAACTTTTCTCTCGAAAAGATTTAGGGCTTTGATAACGCCCAGGAGCAGGACTGGGATGATCAAAGTGTTATATAAAGCGAGCTTTGTCCTTCGAGAAAGGGCTTTATTACTCAATTGCCTCTTGAGCCCAAAGAAACTGCGATTGGCAAAAGTGATTCTGCGTTTGATTTCGGTACTGATGTTGTTGTCCCTGTTTACCGTGGAGCCGAGGTAGACGAAGTCCTTGACCACCTCGAAGTTTCTGCTGCCTAGTGTGACGCTCTATCCGAGACGTCGATGTTCTGCGTCCTTCTTCGATGACAGCATGTACTTTGTTTTGCCTTCATTTACCGCCAGACCCACTTCCGCTGCAATGCCAGTTAACGCCTCATTGACGGCTCGCTGTGTTAGTCCAATCACGTCAATGTCATCAGCGTAAGCTAGCAATTGAACTGACTACTAAAAGATCGTGCCTCTGGTGTTGACTTCTGAGTTACGCACGATCTTCTCGAGGATGATGTTAAAGAAGTCACATGACAGCGCATCGCCTTGGAGGTGAGGTTACGTTGTTAAAATTGTTTGTAAAGCTCGAGATTTTAAAAGGAATTCTACGCATAGTTGGCGGGATACTGTAATGTCTTTTCTTAATATTAGATATTAGAGCCCTAAAATATCAGCGAAAGAAAAATTCGAAGAGAAGAAAGAAAAAATAACCTTAATCTATAAGGCGGCTGTTTATATGCCGGAGGTACCTTTTCCAACTCTTAGCTATAGGAGTTTTCCGAAAGTTTTCAATGCTCAGGCTAACTCAAAGTACACTTTTAGTTTAAAACGCTTTTCAAGTTTTGCTGCACTTTCTCTCTAATTCCTTTGTTAAAAAAGAGATCCATATAACTCAGTCATCTTCCAAAACAAACCTAGCCATTGTCTGATCTTCATCATTCCTAAGAAAGTCAGGTAAAACTTACAAGCCCATATCAGAGGCACATATTAGAAGGGCTTAGATATTAGAAGACATTGTTGTGACATTGACGCGATATTGACGAAAGAACGCACAACTTTAACGCGTAAATAAATAAAGTGAAATAAAAAATATTAGTTTTATATTTAGGTTAAAAACCATTTTATTACTTGCGTATTTTCGAACAGTTATTGCACACGAAGATAAAGGAAAACTCTTACTCACTTACGTTTTATGTACATTTTTTTTTACATCGGAAGCTTATATAATATTTATACTAAAATACATTTTAATTATTACAATGGACAGCCGTGTACATAGCTTACATTTCGAAATATTGCAGCCGCTGCCGCCGAAGTAAGAAAAGTGCACGGATTTGCGGGGGAAAAGGATGATAATGAGGTCGGACAACATCCCAGTGTCCCAGAGGTACTTCTGTCACTTGTAAAATCTTTTTCAAGAGTCGCTTGATGTCGAAGTTGTTCAAGTCTAAGTTGATTTTGACGTTTCCATTTTGTTCTGTTCAGAAAGAAGAAAAAATGTTTTGTGAACTTAAAATATTACTTATTGTCATTACCTTCTGTTTTGATACCAGGTTTTCACTTGAGTTTCAGATAAATTTAAGGTGTCTGCGACATCACTCCTGTCTGCAACAGACAGGTACTTTTGGCATCGAAATTTTCTTTCCAAATATGCTAATTGGGCATGGGTGAACGCCGTTCTACGACGTCTAGGCTTACGCCCAGATTTACCCAAATTTATTTTGTGATCATTAGGACTGTGACCTTCAGATGATGAAAGATTATTAGAATCAGCACTAGACTCGTTACCAAGTAAATTCCGGTTTTGAATGTTAGTACTATTGAATTGCAGATCACTATGGCAATTTGTAATTCCAGATTCTGGAGAAGACCGATCTTCGATATCTATTTCAGTGTTGTCATCAGATATTTCAGAATCTGCAACGAATGTGTAAAAGAGGAAAGTTTAATTGTAGCGAATGCAATATTTAAGCTACCATTTGGGCTTCAGAAAAAGAGCCAGACACTTAAAGAACGCGAATATAATATCCGCTATCCGTTAAGGGGATTAAACACCTAGAGAATTATACAGCAGCAGAGGAAGAAAAATATATATAAGCACTTTACAAGCACAAACACTCTTTTCTGGAATATGCAAGTAAGAAAGAAACTAATAAAAAGCAAACACTGACAATAAGTTGAAAGTCTTAAACACTGAAACGGTAGTAAAGTCTAAGAACTTATTAGAACATGTATATATGAAATATAAAATTTTAAACAACATGTATAAATTTCTGAATGGTCTTGGCCTAATGACTATCCGTGTCTGGTTACGCAACTAACTGTACAATAATAATTAATAATTAGATGGCGCGACAGTCTACAGTGGACCAGGGCCTACCTTGCTCTTCAACTACTCGTGTTTTGCGCGGTACTGTTCTACATTGGACCTACAATTTTTTACCGACTCCGGACGGCGATGTTTAGAAAGCTTTATGTTAAACAGTTATTACACTTTAAGTGTTGTCGGCAGATCGAAAGGGCTTGTGCTGTGAATAATGTGAGGTGTTCAGCCTAACCTGAACCTTGGGCGTGTGGCGTACTCAACCCACTACGCCACGGCGGCCACAAGTCATGCACAAACATGCCTTAAGATGATTTGTGATACATATATATACTAACATAAGATAATGCTTAGTTTTTTAGTATTTAAGTATAAGTATAAATATATAGAGTACCTACAGAACATATAGAAATTCACATATGAGTTCTCGTCTTATTTTAAAAATTTCCATTAGTGGGTATGTACCTACCTGTGTGTGTGCAGACTTTTTGGTATGTGCATAAGCATACTCTTTACCAGAAAACTGCACACGATTGGGAATAAATCGACTGGTATGAGTGTTTTAAAGTTCACTTGAAGTGTATTATTAAAAAAAAAAACGATATGGTCTAACTCTACAAATGAAGCCAACAGAAATAAAAGGAATAATGTTCGTCCTATTATTATGCGCACAGCTTTCAAAGATAGAATTATGGTTTGTTAAACTCCTTCACCAATGGGCGTCGTCATATACTTGAAATGAACCCTTCACTAACATCTTGAAATCAAATGAAAAAAAAATAATACAATACAATAAAAGGAAAGCATCGACTCGATTTCGAATTGGAGTACCAAACATGTGCACCGGAGATAACCCACACGTCAATTGAGTTCACGTGCTTCCTGATTCATTTCCCTGACAAAAAGTGCGGAGAATCAGTGGGGTAGCAAAAAATATTGCAAGAATGGTTGATACGTACAAGCGAATTTGTAAAAAGATATTTCTACATACACAACGATCTGTCATCTACTTTATTGTGACTTAATGGTTCAACTTTTCCTTCTCCACTTTTAGAATGATTTCAAGGACATATGTATATGAGTGTATAATATTTCGGATGAAATCACGTCAGAACGCTTTTGGGATAAGAGATAGTTGGGATAAAAAGTTCTTGAATGAAAATTACGTGTTAAATATTAATTGGTATATTATCTCGCAGTAAAGGCTTTAAGGTGTTCGTTAATTTAAAAATTTAATTTCTGTATCATCAGCCGTCCATGATAACTTCATCTATTATCACGGACGGCTGATGATACATCTCATTTTCATGTAGTTTCTGTAAAAATAAAGCACGCTTAGAAATTCCTGTCCCTATCTATCACTTGTTTACGTGGTGGAGAAGACAGTGGATGGAAGGCAATGGATGGAAGACAAATAATTTAAAATTAAGTTGATGTTTCTTTTACAATTTTTTGTTAAGGAGAGTAACAGGGTTATAAAGAATTAATATCTAAAATTCGAGCATTTTCTTCGTTTTACCTCCCTATGCTACCATCTCCTTCTTCAGTCGCTTTAGTTGTCTATTTGAAGACTTGATATGTTTACTTAGTTACGTCATCCGAATAAGTTAATAACTGAACGTAGTTTTGAAAAAAGAATCTTTTAAAGAGTGATGTTCAATATAGTACATAAAATTTATGAATGAATGAACCTGGCCTCTTTGAAACTTTTCATGATGGGGTGAGAGAATTCTGACTAATCTGAGGTGTCTTGTTTGCTAAAAGGGACCTTTAGACTTACATAAAAAATGGCTTAGTTCGCAGTAGATGAAAATGATATCTATGTACTTCCAATATCGGCATTTTTAAATCAAAATTCGCATTAAACTCAGAAAAATGTATTGGAATGACTTTTGGTGATTATTTCGTAAATCTTAATGAAACGAAAAAAAATGTACAGGTGGAGGGGGGGATTTAATCGGCTTAGTTTAGGTGGTATTTAAGACTAGAAATCGATAAACGTCCATACATAAGAAAAGAGCCGATTCTTAGAAATGCATGTTTCTTATAATTATTTAAATCTTTCTGTTGCATATGTTTCGGCGCAGAATGATTCGTGTTTTTTAAGTGGTTTGTGTTTTCATATAGCCTTGCTGCTATATATGTCGCAAGGAATATTTGTACTACGATCTTTGTAAAATATTTCATTTCATTCATGATATTTGTTTCATGAAAGCATATGAAATGCGCGCAACGCAGAGAACTGCATTTGATAATAGGCTGTTGAGAAATAACATTTAGAAATAATAATAATTGTATGGCGCGACAGTCCACAGGGGACCAGCGCCTAGTTTACTCATCAACTACTCGTGTTGTGTGCGCTATTGTTCCCTCACGAGTAGAAGGGACCTACAGCTTTTTGCCGACTCCGAATGGCGAAATATAAGAAGCTTTCTTAGACAGTTATTACTCTTTGAGTGTTGTAAGCAGCTCGAAAGAGGCGGTTGCGTGAAAAATTTGAAGTGTTTAATTGGGAATCGAACTTCGACCTTCGGCGTGTCAGTGTCGCAATCTATCCACTACGCCACGGCGGCTACAAAAACATTTAGAAATGTCTTAAACAATTAAGTAACCACATTAATTTAATATCAGAAATTCGTTTTTTCATAAACATTCAATTTATGAAAAATTTGACGTCTGTTTATTGCCTACCCCATTCCCCTATTTGTGATTACATTTAGTTGTATGTGTTAAATTGTGTTTAGCTTCGATCAAATTAATGGCATGTATAATAACATTTATTGCTGATCCTATATATTACAGAATTAAACATTTATATTCTATTCGAACATCTCCATTTGGGACTTAACACATTTGTACATATTTTGACCCCATCTAAATATTGCTTCTTTAAAAGCGATCGATAACTTTACAAACAAAGTTTGTATAATTTTGATAGTTTTATTATTTATTTTGTTAGTATGTTAAACCGATCGATTAATGCGCACAAAACACATTATTTCTTTTAAGCCACATTTCACAAGGTGTAAGCTATGTGTACGTGCATATGTGTGAAGATGGGGTTAAGAAGATACTCTTTTTAGAACTTAATGACTTAATGTTTCACAGTTCGTGTATTGGTAATTTCCAAAAGATGCGTCGGCTGAAATGAGTAATATCTGAGGGAAGTGCCTCTTCACTGTCATATGATCAAAAAATGGGTAATTGCAAAACTGCTTTCGTATGTAACTTGATACTATCAATATTTAGTATTCTTTATACATCACTTTAAACATTATTTAAGTTAGTTTATTAGACTGTGTAGATTTATGACTTCTTAAACGAATGAATACTTCACGAACGTGTTACGTGTTCGTGCATTACTCGTGTTTCTTCTGTTTCTTCACAAAGAATCAAAAATGCGTAGCTTAACATCATTCTATAGAATATAGAAACAGTCAACAAGAGTTTAATTATACACACAACTGATAAGGCCCTAAGGAGTACTTAAATGTTCTTTTCAATTTGAAGTACTTTTTCATTATACAGTAGGTAGAATACAGGACACCCTCTAGTTCAAGTTCTAGTGAATTTTGAAAATAAAAAATTAAAAAAAAAAATAAAAATTGAGGAAATAGAATATATGCCACTTGACTTAAGATAAGTGTGATTATATGTGCGTGATTAAGATCAGTATATGAAAAAAAATCTAACGTCTCCCTCGCGCGAATATTTTTATTTATCACTTTGTTCAATAGCATACAGACAGATAGTATTATAGTAAGTCCGACAACATTTTTGCATTGAGATAACTTAATACGGTTTTGAATTTTTTATTTTAAAAGATCGGTATTATTTTAATCTCCTTAAGATCTACAAAACTGCATCATCCAATCGAAGGGCCGCAAGTATAAATTTATGTATGTACAATATGTGTTAGTTTTACTTAGAGCTGGATTCGGAATCGTAAAAGTGAGTTACTAATGTATTGAAAATGCAAGATTTGATTCATTGGACAATTTCGTAAAGAAAAAAACAATTTATTCCTAAGGGGTAATAATTTGAAGCCTTTTTAAAATTACTATCGATTAAATGAAGAAAAATGTATTCTTCAGGTGAAAATACGTCAATATTTTTCCATCAGTATTAGAAAATCCCAAATGCGTGCTGTGTGATTTCCTTGCAAGTTCAAATGACAGGCTAACTTTTAAAGTAATGTGTACTCTATGAAATCTATAAAACAAAATTAAACGTATATGCTTGCTATGAGCATGGGTAAAATATCAACTGATACTTTATAATAAGTATCAATAAATGATGTATGGATGTGATGGGACTATGTTTAGTATTTATATCACATAATTATGCCGATAAGCTGCATCTATTGACTTAATAGTTTTTCTTAGGTGTTTTGCATGTGCCCAAACGAGTTTTCTTGTTGGATTATTTTTTTGCATATAATAATAATTGTTGGCGCGACAGTCCACAGGGCGATCAGAACCTAGCTTGTTCATCAACTACTCGTGTTACTGTTTTCTCACGAGTAGAAGGGACCTACAGTTTTTTGCCGACTCCGAACGGGGAAGTTTGAGAAGCTTTCATGAACAGTTATTACTCTTTGAGTGTTGTCAGCAGCTCGAAAAATGTGGTGCGGTGAAAAATTTGAGGTGTTCAGCCGGGAATCGAACCTACTACGCCACGGCGGCCAAGATTTTTTTGCATATTAGATTATTTTAAAGGGGCAACACATTTTATTATTAAGTGTAAAACTTCTACTTCCACTAATTTTTGTGTTAAAATATTGTTGTAGAGAGCTAAAAGTTAATCGTTAAGCATAACGACTCCCCGCAGTTCGAAGATTCTCTAAACTCATTCCATTTACTTTCTTAAGTTACCTTATCAATTGTATATGTTTCTTTTACCCACAACAGGAAGTTGAATAAGAAAAATATGGGGAAATAGGAAAATATAATTGGATTTTATAAAGAAAATTAATTCTTTCATAATAGTGATAAAATCTAGTGAAAAACATCGAGTGCGGAGCTATTATAAATGCGTCAAATTAAATTATCCCATCATGCATTATCAAAATATTAATATTTAATATTTGAAATTTTCAACATTCAAGAAAAAAATATAATATAATATTAAGGAGCTAAGCGGTTACATAAACATACCTAAGTTAAATAGATTTTTTCTATGGAGTGGAGTTGGAGTGCGGAGTATTGAAAACTTTCTTACATATAATATTATACGGTACATTTTACATATTGGGACCATTGGGACAACATCACAGTAGACGGCCTAAGCAGAGATTGCGCATAAAAGTGTTGAGGGACGTCAACCGATTTGGAGTCTGCAACGGACTACTTGAGAGATATGTTGATAAAACACAGGGACAAGAAGTGTAAAAATAGGTGCACATTTTCCTTCATAATTTGTCCATAGTCATAGTTTTAAATGCATATTTATATTCTTATTTCACACCGGTTTTTAAGCAGAAAATTGTTTGTCATCCCCAGGCAGTTGCGCAATTATACTAAAACACATTTTAAATTCCATAAAGGACACAGATGAGTAAACATTATGCAATTTTTCTGCTCTTTCATTGTCATCACATTAATTACCACCTAAAGGATCAGTTTAATCCTTTGCATTTAGCAAGCTAAAAGAAAGTCAACGATATTCACATTGCACTTCCCATTGGCACGTCAGAGTTGGTGAAGCGAGGCATAGAAGTACTTCTTAGAGAACAATGCAATTAGGAGGTAAAATCTCATGCGTGCTATTGTTTTGTTTTCCGTTCGGCATACCGAAGAGGATGAACGTGACAAATTGCATAATGATATAAGATGTGCACACATTTGTTTGTTTGTATAACCGCTCTTACTCAGATATACAAAATGCTCTAATTATCACCCGGAGGTCTTAGTCAGTCCTTCACGGATTTTCATTGTGTTTGGACTGTTGTATATTTACTCAAATTATTTAAGAACAATTCTCATTTTATATATTCGATTCCATTACGGAATCCCCCTTCTTCTTTCGGAAACTGGCGGTGGTACTATGATAAGTTCATTCAAATATTCATTCTGATTTTAAAGAGATGTTAATGTTTGTTATTTAATTGATCATAATTTTGTTAGGCTTATTTACATTGTATAAAATACCTCAAAACTGTATGTCAGTTTAAGTAATTTTAATTTTGTGACGGAAATGCATACACAACGTCCATCGGCATATTCATTTAAACCTATTAGTGGGTTTGCCTTAGCAGGTTTTGTTTTTTAGTTTCTTTTATGTCAAGTATACTTTTTAGATCTTTCATTTATTTGTAGAATGCAGCATTAATATAAAATCAGGGATTTCAAAATACTCTATATAAATTGCTTCACAGTTTGACAAGTTCTGCTACATTAACGACTCAAAATGTGTGAAAAAGTCAACACATTGCTTTTAATTTGCATAGAAAAAAAAATTATCTGCTTACAACCTTTGTTTTCGATTATTCGTGCGGTTCAGTAACGCATCAACGTTGAAAAATTTGAATGAACATCTCATTCCTTCTCAAATTTCAACATTTAACTCAAAATGCTGTGTTCGACTTTCATTTAAAACAAGTAGTTGTAGAAAAGCGTAAAAATCAATTAAAAAAAAACGCAAGTTTGAAAAATGACATTCATGAAAAATATTATAGATGAAAATTGTAAATGAATATAGTAATCTATATGAATATGAATATGAATCTCTGTGACATCACTATTTTCAATTTTCAATCCCTAAAAGAGGTTCGCCGACTCCAAG
The DNA here is from genome assembly GCA_955652365.1 of Eristalinus aeneus. NCBI lineage: Eukaryota > Metazoa > Arthropoda > Insecta > Diptera > Syrphidae > Eristalinus > Eristalinus aeneus. The sequence goes on from OY019132.1 coordinate 9,143,640, forward strand.
ATCTTATTTTAGAAGATGAATTTTCACTTTTTCAAAAATTATTTATTAATTCATAAATTTATATTTTGTCCCTCTTAAAGTAGTCCCCTTCAGATATAGTACACTTTTGGCTTAATTCGTTTTTTTTTTTTTTTTGTAAATAAGATCGCGTCGATAAATATCATTTTCTCACCTGAGCGAAGTTGTTAGTTCAATAAAAATAAAAATTACGAAATGAAAGAAGTTTGGATTGAATGCGTCTGGCGCAGTTTTTATCCAAAAACATTAATCGAAGCAATTAAGTACGGCTGAAGCAACGTATGTAGCAAGTTCTTCTTGACGAAACTTGCCGAGAATAATTTGCAAGTTTTTAAGTTATTTCTAGAAATTTTTCAAATCATAAGAGTAAAATAAGATATACATATAAATTTGAACTAGTTTTAAAAATTAATTCCTCGCCTAGCTTGCTTATCAACTACTCGTCTTATGCGCGTTTCTATTTTCTCATGAGAAGAAGGTATCTGCAGTTTTTAGCCGACAACGAAGCTTTCTTATACAGGTGTTGAGCCGGGAATGGAACCTAGACCTAGAACCACTACGCCACGGCGGCCACAACATAACGTAACACTGTTTTAAATGACCAGTTAACTTTGACCACTTTAGTATTACCTTTATTGAAGAAAATTTGTGTTATAAAAATAAATTATAATAATAATAACAATTGTTTGGCGCGACAAGGAACGGAGAAGTTTGAGATGCTTTCTTAGACAGTTATTACTCTTTGAGTGTTGTCAGCAGCTCAAAAGAGTTGATAGCGTGAAAAATTCGAGTTGTTCAGCCGGGAATCGAACCTAGACCCTTCGGCGTGTAAGCGTCGCACTCTACCCACTACGCAACAGCGGCCACAAAATTATAATAACGTTTGTCTATAACAAATGCACAATTTGCTGCGGTGATATTCTACCCACTTTGTTTTCTGTTTGCGAAAATATGATACTTCAAAGCTTTTTTGTGTGTTAAATTTTCACAACAATTAGACGTTTGATTTTTTTTAAATTTTCAAAATTAAGATGTAAGAGACAGTCCTTAGCAACAGTCCTTAGCAATAGTCAGAATATATTTAATTGTCGTATTAACTTAGCGTGCGAAATCTGCCGAAACGACATTTTTAATAAAATACTTACTGATTTTTATCAATATGAAAATATACGCTTATTCATTACAATCATATTCCTTTCACGTAAAAGCTATTAAGCCTTTTTAATCATTACTACGTTGAGTAATGTGTTTTGAAGTACAAGCTTTTTGTTAAGTTCTTTCCAAATTAAAAACCATATTTTTATATTACAATATTAAATACGAATTCTTTAAAAGAATATACACTTATTCACGATCCAACATTCATACCCTTGAAGGACACATACATATATTGCAATTTTGAAAATTCTGAGGTAAAAATCAGTTAAACACATTGCACCTTAACTGTTTATAATCCTTAAAACCGTATATGTTACAACCTAAACACTCTAAATAACTTTAGCTATTCATAATTTTTGTATTTAAGCAGATAGGAAATTTATGAATACAGGATATAAAAAGGATTAAGGATGTTTAGGTCCTGCTCTCATAGCAACCACCGGAAATACATTTAGTTATTACCACTTAAAAATTTTACAACAAAAATGAAATCAAGATGACAATGAACATTTAAAAATAAACCCAAGTTTGTTCATACCGTCGTCATGATTCTGGTGCCTGTTAATTAAATCCCCAAGTAAATCTCGAATTAAGAACGATTTTGAACTCTGTTGATGCATTTTCTCGTTTATTTACACAATCAATACGGGACTATTGCGTTTGTAAATTATGCAAGTATGAAATCAAAATTTTCTCATAAATTAAAAAATAACTATGTTATTTGTATCTTATTGCCACTTTCAGACCACTAAGTTTAATGGTTATTAAGGAATCTTCTCGAATAAATAGACACCGGATGTCCTTTTGAAATACCAATAAACTGCTTAAACACTGTATCGAGCGAGTATACCCGTCGGACAATTTAATTCAATAATCGGATATCAACTGTATTGCAGATGGCAGCGTTCAAAAGTCAGAAATCAACGGAAGCGAATGAAAGGCAGATAGGATGAAAGCGCAATAAAAACCGCACTGTAATACACATTTCAGTTGTGAAGCGTTTACCATTATTAAATATTGTTTAAGAACCATCTGCATATGTATATTTTTTTTGTTTTTGTTTTTTTTGATTTTCGTATCCACTTCTCATTCTGTAGCCGTTTGTTAGCCATTTTGCATTTTTTAGTTGTCTAAAATTCTATATAGTCGCTCTCTTCTTGCACATTACTTTACTGGAATGATTTCCTCCCCGTTTCACGTGGGAGTGGTATTAAAGGGGTATATTTGCTCTGATTGGTTAAATTTGTAACAACCCCTGAATTTTTTTCTCGCAATGTTAAACATTGAGTTTGCTCAAAGCTGCTTACAACAAAAAAGTTATGTACACACTATTTACAATTATGAGAAATATTTTTTGAGTTGAAAAATAATATTTCTTACGCTTGGTAAACTTTAGAAATAAAACTGTGTCTGATTACTTTTGAAGCAATTTAGTGTTATGACTCTGAATCTAATGAAAGGTATCATAATTGCATTAAATGGTATATAATGAAACAGGGTGTCAAGAAATTAAAAAGAGTTTATTTTGTATTCATAGAAAGTTGAACATTTGGGGATTGATACGTAAACTAGTTAAAATTATTGGTGTCTTAAATACTTATTTAATTGATTTATGTAAGAACTATGACTGTCATGGACAGTCTTAAGGGCGCCTCTTGCAATTTATAAGACCTTAGTTGGTGTTTGGACCAGTTTGCGTTTACTTGTGAATATTTATTTTCTCCTGCTCAAAGTTATTTCAACGGATCAAGTTGATAAGTGTATAATACACTTATACAAAACGTTTTTTTTTTTCAATTCTTAAGATATGTGGTAAAAAACGGGCTAAAAAAAACATTTTTCCTGTTAAAATAAAATAAATTAAAACCAAATGTCAAAAGAGATCCATCCTGTCGATATGATTTCGGTGCATCTCTAGCTTACACTGAAGTCCAAAAAAGGTCGAGTAACTGCTAACTTATTTCCAAAAGACATAAAATGCAACACAATACTCCAAGACTGGTTGCAACCCAGCCTTTTACTTTTAAAATTAAAAAGTTATAGAAAACTGCCTAATTACTTGTAACTTTTATTTTGAAACTTGAAATGCTTGTGGGAAGTGAAAACGAGTGGTTAAGTTTCTCGCAACACTCTTGAAATATGATCTTCTACGACAACTATGAGGTTATGCGACAGATCTGCACCATTGACACGTTAGACTCCTATGACAATCGGCTGATCAGCGTTAAAGTTGCTTTTTTCTTTTACAATCAACATAAAAGCTTCTATAGCCGCTAGCTAAAACAAACGTAAGAATCGAGTTAAAATGTCGAGGTCAATCAATGCACACTTTATTAAAATACACACCTATTTACCTACTGTGATTGTTCATTTGGGTTGATCGATGGATGTCACACTTAATCCAATTTTATTCAATTATTAAGCCATTCTGTCTAACAACTGTAGTGATGTATTCCTTTTGGGTAAAAATTCTACCGAATCGAAAAAAATTTAATAGAGTGGTCTATTAATCGCAAATGAATCAACCTGTAGAGATTTTTTTGCAAAATGGAATGCAAGGTCAATTTTTTGAACGTTGATAAGAGCTAACGGAGTACTGCCTACAAAGAATTGTGGACCAACATAAGGTCCACAAAACGGTAAAGTATAACATGAAATTATTCTTCATTGTTTGTCGCTACAGTACAGGTGGCTCAACCCACAAGCCTCTCCATGCTGCCTCCTGTAACACATACAAGGTTTTTAGGAAAATTGCGTAATCACAATTAGTTACTAACATTTATTTAATTAACTACTTAATTTCGCTTATCCTATATGCGACTGGCTAGAAATGCAACTGTGCTTGCCGCATTGGTCATTTATGAATAAATTGATTCACTTATTATGCTCTTGCTCAGATTGTTATGTTTTTTCCAATTCGTCTTTATTTTTCACAGAGTGAAAACAGCAACAAAACTTTAATTTTGTGGTGTGATGCAGGAAATTTTATAATGAAGTGGGAAATGCTAAGATTTTAGAATGATGATAATCTTAACGATATGTTAATTCTGAATTAAAGTCAGTTGGCTTATAAATGGTCTAGACAATTACTGTTCTGAAAATGTTAATATCTCTTACACGCAGTTCTGCTGAGAGGGAATTGTATGAACTAAATTTTGAAATTATTAATAATATAATGCTTGTCAAAGAGCTTCAGGGTGAACAAAACAGTCATAAACTGTCTTCGATCTCATTTTGAAATGCTGTTGAAAAATGATATTTTATGTCTTTTAGGAAATATTTGTTAAATTATTTAACTGAATATCATTCTTTTGTGTTATTATGCATTCGGAGTTCTCTTTCTGTCATATTGTTTTCACCGATCAATAATAACACAACCGATAGCCCTCTTGTACACTGTTGCTGCCCTCTCTAGCTGTAAGAATAACTGATGTAAACCCAAATGAACGAAATAAAAATCGTCCTGTGTGCGTCATTTTTAATATTTACTTGCCTGTTAAAATTTCAGAAGTGGGATAGAGCATTTGCTACCAATAATAAAAAAAAAACTAAGGAGAGATAAAGCGATAAAACGCCAGCGAAAAACAAACTGATGGAATTAAAATAGTAATGAGAACTAGCGTAAATATGAACATACATAATTGGTGTGCACAATTTCACTCTTACAACCGCATTGGTGGCGTCAGCGTTCTAATATGTCAAGTAACGTGACCAAAAGCGCACTAGTAATACAATTCAACGACGTTCTGCTGCGTTTTTTGCGTTCCTTCAAAGGGAGAAAGAGATGCTACGAAGGATAGCTGAGTTGCGAACAATAAAGCAAGCAGGTGAGAGGGTGCGAGGCCGAGACCAAGCAGCAAAAGATAGCGGTCGAACGAATGATAATGTTCCAGCAAACGTAAGTGCACAATTGATAGTTGAAGGAGGAGACAAAGATCGGGAACAAATGACAGACACATCGAAAGATAGGGTAATTGCCTAAATCAATCCCATATGAATTTGAGAGCCAAATTTTTAGTTGAGACATTACCCCAATTAAAATTATTAATTTAAGAAGTTCTTATATTTTCTATACACTTTTGTAAATATTCTTATTAAAATAACTTTACAACTAATCTCAATCAACTTGTGAATTATTCTACTTAGTGGACATTTCTAAGCTACTAAAAGCTGCTCCAGATCCTAAGTAAATATTAAATCAACTTTATCAAAATTATTTTATCCAATACTAAGAGCGCCTTGGGATGTAACAAAATAAGGAATTGTTTTGTTGACTCTAGGTAAAAACTGAAGAAAGTCTTTGCTAACCGTGCCAAAGTAAAAACAAAATTAAGTTATTCGGAGAGTTTATAGGAAAGCACATGAACATACGCCAACAAATTGTAATATTATTTAATTATGCCCCTTTAATTTTATTTTGCAATACCTTCTTCTCCTTGCTGTGGCGCTACAGTCCGGGGTAGACTAAGGCCTCAACCAACATGCCTCTCCAGGCAGCACGATTTTCGCCAGCTGCCTCCAGTTGTCCACTCCAAGTTCGTTGAGGTTCTTCTCCACTTGTATGCGCCACCTTAGCCTAGGCCGTCCTCTGTTGCGTTGTCCCAATGGCTCAGATTCGAAGACTTTTCAGGCCGGAGCAGTGATATCCATACGCTCTACATGGCCTAGCCATCTTAAGCATTGTATTCAAAGCTGCTTAACCAGGCGCATGTCGCTGTACTCCATATGACATCATGGCAAACAGGACCAAAACTTTTCTCTCGAAAACACTAAAGGCTTCCTCATTTACTTTTGGTAACATCCAAAATCGAGCCGAATTAGACGAAGTCGTTGACTACCTCGATGTTTCTACTGCCTTCATTTTTTTTTTTCATTTTTAATACATTTTTATTTTAAATTCATTGCAGACTTACGTACTAGACAAAAAAATGCTTAAAACTAGTTGGACGTGCTTTGTTTTTTTTTTCCTACACTCTAACTTACTGGCCTCCTACGGGCACTCTAAGCTAAACTTATCCTTAATCTATTGTCTTTCGACCTAACCTTACATTTTATAAATTTATGGAATTCATTACTACTTATTATTAAGAAAAATTTTAACGGAAAAACTTAATAACTGTACCTTTTTTGTTTGGGTTAAAACTTATGGGCTAACTTACATACTATCTTCAAATAACTTAAAACTAGCTTAACTAAATATACACACATATATACATGCGTGTATAATACTATACGCCCATATATACATGCATGCACCAAACCTATGTACCTTTGTATAAACATGTGTACACACAATGTACAAATGTGTATACCTAGATTTTTTTTTTTTTGTACTCTTATATACAAAACTTACAACTATCTAACACTAAGGCTGTAAGTCGGCCATAGGTAGCTGGATCACATCCGCTGCAAGACCGACAACTCCCTTGAAGGAGATCTGTGCTACCCATTACCCCGGGTCTAAAGGGTTCGACGAGGGAGTTCCCTCTGTCAGCCACCAAAACTTTCGATGTTGTAACGCAACATCTCTCTTATCCCGATTCGACACCGCCATGCTAAGGCGGAGGAGATCTTCCTCAGCTCGTTGTGCGACGGAACGGTCGTAGTTAAGTCGCCCATCCACAGTTGAACGGGCGATGTGAAAGAGGAGCGGTACCCCATTTATGTCTTGTATAAGACCATGCCTGTCAAAATGGAGAAATGCTTCTGGGGGGACGAAGCCAGATTGACGTACCCTTTCGTGGTACTGTGGATTGGTGTAGTACGCCCCAGAATGTTTCTACTGCCTAGTGTTGTCACATGACAGTGCGTCGCCTTGTCTAAAACCTGTTTCTAGACATTGAAAACTAGACATGATATTGTATAGCTCTTCCTTATGCACACTGCCATATGCCGTTATGACGATCTATACGTCTTGGGTTTTTTTTTCCAAAATCTGCCGTAAAGTAAAGATATAATTTATCATGAATTCCTTTGTCCTGAAACAAGAGTTCAGACGCTCACGCAATAAGGCAAAGAGGATCTTGTAGGCGAAATGGAGGAGGCTGGTCTCTCGATAATTGGCGCAGTTTCTTGTGCACCGACTAAACGAGGCCAGTGCATGCGCCAAACCAGTTCTTTAAATAGTTCTACCGGCAGTCCGTCCGGCTCTACCATAAGTTGTCCCTTTTTATCCCGGCAGGCATCGGTCCGAACTTTGTATCCTCCGAATAGCTGTTTCACCCAAAGGACTTCATTCTTGGAACAACACATTTCCATTTCCTTGACAGCGCGATTCTTTTGCTCCTTCTTTTTTCTTTTGAGAAGCTTCCTTTCTTCTCTGTTCATTGAGCTCACGCACAGTCCTCGTTGTTCAATGCAACATTGCCTTGTAGGCGTTTTATTTGGCTACATGTGGTTGCCTTGCCTGCACACACCGTCAAACCATGGGTTCCTTCTGGGTAATGACGTGACACTTAGCACATCAGTGGCAGCTTCTTTGGTGGCTTCTTGACAACGTTTCCAGTGTTCTTCTACAGCTAGGCAGCGTCAATCTCTAAGCGAGTTTCAAGGAGACTCGGTCGGCAAAGTTCCCAGCGGTCAGTTGCGATTGTATCTTTCTCGATATTCATGTTTTTACCTTGGCTACAACAAGGTAATGATGCGAGTCGATGTTGGTACTTCAGAGGGCTCGAAATATTGGAGGAGTGTCTGATTGATGGTAAATGTGATGAACAATCTGATTGACGGTAGATGGATCAAAGGATCGCCAGGTTCCTTTGTAAATGTTCAAGTGTAGAAACCGCATGCTACCCACAGAGAGCTTCTATCCTGAGGCGTTGTCGTGCAGGCTGTGCTTACCGATGACTCCAGCAAAAATGTCCTCCTTTCCCAGCTGAGCGTTGAAGTCTCCTAGACCGATCCTGGTGTCATCCTTGATGTTGCCATCTCTCTCTCTTCCGGGACGTGAGAACAAATTACCTCGAACAACAAATCCGCATCCGAATAAGCGCTGCCTTCTCTCTCTGTAACTCTAACATGAAACGCGAGATTTAACGAAAAGAGTACATAGCTAGGAAATGGGAGGAGATAATTATTCAACAGCTTAAGGATATCTTAGTTTAGTTTAGAGATAAACAAAAATATGAACCCCTTATGGAATAGGCTTAAATCTGGCCAAATACTTTGGACACACAAATCTATTTATGCACTCACAGGAAATAAGAACTTGTTTAGGAACATCGATACCTGCACTGTTTTGTGATTTCTTGGATTTGCTCGTCGCAATTAAAGAAATGGGTCACTTCAGCAAAAGGGATATTTCAAAAGTATTATATGGTTAATATCTTTTATATTCAGTATCAGTATCAGTATCTTGGACTTCGCACTCTCTAGGGTGAGTACGTAGTCTAATTGTAATTGATTTTGTGTGCATATCTTACGGCAAACAAATATATGTGTATTTTTATCGCGCTTTAAATAACAAAAGGTTATACGGACACAACAAAACATTCTAGTATATACTTTTTGTTTTTACTTCTCTTTCTTTATCATTTTTTATTTAAGTGCATTTTAAATAAAAATATTTTATCAATGAGGTATTTCTGTTGGATGAATTACATTTTAAGTTCTTTAAGTGCTAAAATTGTAGCACCAAGCAAATGTATAGAGCCTGTTACGAGGACATCTATGTTTAGTTTATCGAATTTATTTTCCAAAAATGCAAAAGCTTCAACAATCGTTTCAAACACTTGTGCATCACTCTCAGTTCCAAATTCTCTCCAATAACTTTCGTGACGTCTAGCTCGGCGTATTTGATCTTGACTACTGTGAACTGAATGAATGCTCCCAGTACATTTCTGTTTAAACGGTATATTGGGTACAAAACACACAAAAGTGAAGCCAACTTGCTCGGACATAATTTTAAGTAAGGCCTTTGAGTCACGTTCACCCGTGCTGTTAAAAATAAGTATCTTTGGATTCAAACTAAAAATAAATTTTTAAATCAAGCCACTATTTAAATTATTTAACTGAATACCTTTCTTTTGTGACTGAATTGAACCAACTGGTACAAATGTCAATACTCTCTGCAGTATGTGCGCCATCTAAGTGTAACCTAAAATATTTAAAGAAAACAATGTTTTTGTGTGATACAGATAATTAAATATTAAATATACCTAAAATTATTAAAACTCATAGTTTGGTATCGCCCAGGCCAGTTACAATTCAGTAATCCTTGAAGATCATTGTCGGACACAGATAAGTATGGTCCGGTTTTCAGAGAATCGCTTTTAAATTTTCTAAGCCAGCTGTGAGCTATTTGGATTGCGAGAGAACCATTTAATTCAATTATTTTGCTAAACTGATCCACTGTCATGCTCGATGGCCAATGATATTGAGAAATGTCAGGTACTTCAAATACAGTCGCCTTAAAGTATACATATAAACATATATTTAAAATTTGTCTTAAGTTTCCCTTTTTTAATTTACTTTAAAAACATAAGAAAAACCTGTTCATAACGTGAAAATGAAAACTTTATAACAACAAAATATCAAAATAGTGAAAATATTTCTAAAATTCTGCTTAATTTAGTTCTATTACAAAATAACATTCTGTCCTCAAGAATACGTTCTAACACAGTCAAACCCGGTTAACATCACATCACGTCAGCAACAAAATATATTAAAACTAAGCGAGTTGTGACATTATCCGTTTTGTCAATTGTCTGAAAAAAGCAACTGGCTGGATGGATGAAATGTTGCCTTAAGCCGGTTCGTGCTAATAAGCGATGTGAATATATAATGTATATTGACTGATTTTGTAAGAGCTGCTTAAATCAAAACAACCAGAAGAGCCAATACCGTCAACCTCCAAGGAAGCGCAGCGGCTGCAGCAAATACAAAAGCAGCTGAGCCATCAACAAAATCAGCAGCAGCAGGCGAAACAAACGCGAGCTACCGTATTAAAGACAGCTCAAGTGAACAAACAACAACAACATCTTAAGCAGCAGCCAATACAAAAGCAGCAGCAGCAGAAAAAACCACAGCAGCTAAATCATCAAAAGCAGCAGAACCAACAACAGCCACAACTACAGAAGGAACAGGAGAAAATGAAAGTGCGCTGCCCGCCCATCAACGTCTTCGACATGGGGACCGACGAACTGGAGACCCTATGTGAGTTGGGCCTAGGTAATAACACATTTTACATTAAGTATAAGACTCCCCAAATTCACACCGTCCATTGCCTAACAATGGAGGGGTTTAGATTTTTAAAAGAAAAGTTAGCGGCATCGAACGCTGACTTTTATACTTACACCCCTAGAGGGGAAAGGCCGCAGACATTGCTTCTGAAAGGCATTATTCCTTCCACTGACCCGAAGGTTCTCCTCGGCAAGCTGCGCCAAGTTGAGAGCGACGAGGTCCATTTCGTAGGAGTTAAGCCTTTTAACACTGCGGCAGCGAAAGCGAAGAAGAAGGCGCTTCCCTTCTTCTTAGTTCAGGTATCCCCTAGCACTAAAATTGACAACCTACGAAAAATCCGTTTCGTAGGTGGCTTGTGTGTAAAGTGGGAAAAATTAAATAAGACTGACCACGTACTTCAATGTGCGAGGTGCAGAAGGCTGGGGCACGTCGCGGAGAACTGCAACATGGAGTTCCGCTGCGCACGATGAACCTTCAGCCACAACAAAGAGGAATGCCCTTTAGGGACCGATGACGTTGAGGATAAGACGTTCCTCAAATGTGTACTCTGCGGAGGAAACGGGCACCCCGCAACCTATTTGGGGTGTCCGCGAATCAAAGAGCTCCGCCAGAGAGTAAAGGATGTAAGGAACAAAAAAAAGTAGAAGCCAGGCCAGTAGTCCGCGCTGTAGCTACTACTGTTACGCCTGGTATCTCCTACGCTCAAATGGAGTCTGGCAGACAACCGGCACAACAGACAGTGCCGAAGGTTGCCCCGGCTCCTATGGCCAGGCAATCTGAAGCTGAGCCCTCCATAAGGGATGTAATGTCTTCCATCCAGTCGATGCAAGCGCAGATGATTGCCTTGCAGAAACAGATAGTCGAATTACAGACCAGTTTCCTTACGCAGACCGCTAGAGTAGATTTCCTCTTCTCTCAGCTGCCTGCAAACATGCGCTCTCAGATATAATGGGCTCACTCGAGGTAAGAATCCTTAAGATCCTAGCGGTGAATGTAAATTCGCTGATAAGGATCGAATGAAAACTAACGCTCTCTAATTTGTTGCAATCCTATAATCCTGATGTGCTGATGGCTAGCGAAACTAAGCTTAACTAGACGCGAAATCTCAGGTACTAAAATTACCATATTATTAGAAGAGACCGATACCAATCCACTCATGGTGGCGGAGTCGCACTCTTCATTAAAAAGAATATTAGTCATGAGGTCATATATGACAATGAAGTTAGAAGATCTGGTGTGTTAGAAGCAGCCATCGCACGCATCTCTCTCCAAGGTGGAAAGAAGTTGTTTGTGATCGCTGCTTATGCATCAGAACCTTAAAACCCTGACTTTCTTTCGGAGCTTGAGGCTCTCTTTACCAGCCTCTGCTTGAACTCGGAAGAAAACTTCTATATATTAGCCGGGGATTTGAACGCCAAACACGGTAAATGGGGTAATACTGCTCCAAACGAGAGAGGAAACGCTCTCTTAGAGTGGATAGAACAAAACAATATTGAGTTCAGGCTGGATTTGCTTGCAACCGATAGACCATCATTTCCTAGAAGCGGGCCTTATCTGGATGTAATGCTAATCGACAGACGCCTAACAATACTTAACGTGGAGCGACATACGAGGAACTGTTTAACTACGGTCGAGTATGACAGTGATCACTGTGGTCTCGCCGCGGTAATACAGCTCCCGAATAAACTGGAAGAATTGGAGGAATATGTCCAAACGCATCCTTATAATTACAATAAGGCGCGCTGGGCACGTTTCTCTAGAACCTTAGCCAGAGAAATAAGTTCGAGTGTAATCAATCCTCCTACGAACAGAAACCTCACGAAGGAAGAGGTTGATGGCTACCTCACACAAATGGACGAAGTCATTAAACGAACAATGGACAAAACTATTCCGAAGGTAGCACATACCGATGATGGCGACATTTATCGGAATGCTACCATCGATGCACTTCACGTTCAAAAAAGTAGACTCCTGTCAAGGCTTTAACTCTTGTATAGGAGATTTACAGATCCACAGAATGCGGAAATTCGCTGTCTAAAATGAGAGATCAAAGTACTCCAACAGTTAATCAAACGGTCAACGAAACTCATAGTCCGAATCACGACCTGGAAAACAGAGCCTTGCTTAACCATGTCTCTCTTCGCAATGAAATAAGTCAATGGCGATCCGAGAACCCTGGTTTCACCAGGTTCAGTGACGATCAACTCCATCCTTATTTCTAAAGACGATCTCCAAGGTATCCTCAACTCACTGAAGAAGAAGAAGTTAGTGGGAATAGATGGAATACCAAATATTGTTTTGCGCCATCTACCCTCTGAGGCGGTGGACGTATACACAACTCTGTTCAACAATGCGCTGAGTAATGCATATTATCCGGCGCATTGGAAAACAGCTGTGGTACAGCCCATTCCAAAACGGGGCAAAGATACCTCCATCCCGACGAATCTCCGTTCTTCCGTGCATAAGCAAGGTATTCGAGAAGATAGTCCTTAGAGCTCTGAAAGAATGGGTTGAGGAAAAAAAATTAATACCGGAAAACCAATTTGGCTTCAGGCCGGGGCACGATACCATTCATGCCGCGTCTAAACTGGTTTCCGACATTCAGTGGAATACAAATAAAACACAGTACACAGGGGCCTGCTTGATCGACATGGAAAAGGCTTTCGACACCGTATGGTTAAGAGGTCTCTTCCTCAAGTTGGTCAGGCTTGGCATTCATAAAACACTGCTATATATGATCTACGACATGGTAACAGGTAGGAAGTTCGTTGTGAAAAATGGCAACGAAATCTTCACCACTGTGTTCCATATAAAAAATGGGTTGCAACAAGGGGCGGTGGGTTCGCCGATCTTGTTCACTATATTCACCAGCGATCTTATAAGTTCTATGCCTAACATAATAGCGTTTGCTGACGATTTAATCGCGTACAGATCAGGTCCGAAGGTAGAAGAAATAAATGGTTTGTTGCAAAGTGACTTCGATGCAATTCAACGATTTTGAGACGACTGGAAGTTGGAAATCAACTACCAGAAGTGTGAGACTATCCTTTTCAGAACCCCGTTGTCCAAAGCCTCAAGGGACACGAAAATGAACTGGCGGAAGTTCAGCATAGTTGACCCACTGGGACGGCCGTTGACCGTGAAAAATGTTGTAAGATATCTAGGCATCTGGTTGGACCAGTATGCCTTCGCTATGGCAAGAGGACTGTTTTACAGCAGTCAACTTGACACCAGAGTGAAGGTAATCTGCTACATGGCCCTCAACCGGCCAATCATGGTATATGGTTGCCCTGTGTGGTTCAACGTGAGTCCTTCCCAGATGGAAAAGATGAGGATGTTCGAGAGGCGGTGCCTTCGAGCCTGTCTTCATTTATATCGAACACCAGAATCTCAGTACAAGAAATTCTACCCCAATGAGGTTCTGTACAACGAGGCAAACCTTATAAGGATAGATAATTTTATTATTAAGTTGATTCGTAGTCACACTGCTCGAGCCATGGCTTCAACCAATAGTCTGATCTTTGGGGCTTACTACCCAAATGAAATGTACCATGAACGGGTGCGTCTTAATGGCTTCTTTCCACCTGAAGCTTTCCTCTAATTGGACACTAAAGGCCGGATTCAAGATAGGGAAGGCTGCCCTATCATCTTCCATGTCGTACGCTGAACAGTGGAAAGGCGACTTCAATACGAGCCAAACGTCGCTCGCAGCCACGAGGAACTCCTACGGTTCAGTAGAGCGATTTCGGCCCGCGACAGAGCAGTATCTGCAAAGGAACGGTTTTTTTTATTGGCGGTTGCACCACAACCAGCCTTCGATGCCGCTAACTTCTTAAGGCATATGACGGGGTAGTTGGGTTAGTAAAGCCAACTCACGTAGGTTAAGGTAGTCTTAAGGCATTTTATAGACAAAAAAAAAAGTTAAATAAAAATAAAAAAAAAACCAAAAAAACAAAAAAATAAAAAAACCAAAAAAAACAAAAGCAAAAAAAAACAAAAAAAAAACATAAAAATGAAAAAAAAAAAAAAATAAAAAAGGTGCACCACGGCGTATTGGATATATATGTTAAGCATATAATCAACACATACGCCCTGATGCACGCGTCCGTAAAGTATACGGACATAGTTAAGATAATTTATAGTAGTTGAATAGTTTCCGAAGTTTCCGAGTTTTTTTACAATTTTCTTGGATAAATTCATTAAATACATGTATGTAGGTTTAAGTACTTATTAAATAATAAAATAATACATGAAGCCGAAAGGCAAAAGACAAAAAACTAGATTAGCTTAGAGTACTCATGAAGAGTCAGTAAGTTAGAATTAAGATCAGTAGATTACTTTGGAAGCTAGTTTTAAGTATTTTTGTCTAGCATGTAAGAAACTGAATTAAGGTAAATAAAAATGCATTATAAAATAAACTAAACTTGACTGATTTTGTATGCGTTTCTGTATAGTTCGCAAGTGAAAAACTATTCGGCCGACCAACGAAGACGGAACAAAGTTTAAAATGTAGACAATTTTAAGTGTGATTCTAAAATTTTAGCCTTCTAAGATATACAATTTTTAAGTGCACCGGAGCCTAGATCCATCAGTTATTACTCATATTGTACTTGCTCTCACGGAAATGGGACCTAAAGATTTTCGAATACGCTGAGAAACAATATTTGAAAAGATTTTCAAAAAAATAAATTTTTTTGGGTATTGCCAGCTATTCGAAAGATGTTTGTGTTTACTTCGGGGATCAACCATGCAACCCTTGTTTATTAAGTGTCAAATTTATCCACTACGCCGCCACGGCTACAGTACCCACTAATCAACTAGAAGTGGCTAACGTGGTATGCAAAGAAAAAAATCCAAACTCCAGCTTTTATACGTGGAAAGAGTTGTTAAAAAAGTTAAAAAAATAAACATATTGTCATGCCACTAATACTTTTAAAAATTCGAGAGGAAAACATTTTCAACAACTCGCTTTGTGCTACACTTAGTGACACGTACAAGTAAGGTTTTCGACTGTCTGTGAAAAACTAAACCATTTTTAGCATTCATAAAAGGCTGTTGCTGGTTCTTAAAGAACACTAGCCTTGAAAGTACGTGTTACTTTGCAGCTAGCAGTTTCGGTTCGCAACATTTTTAACTGACTATTAAATATTGGAATATATTATTATAAACATTGGAATATATTACTATAAAAACAATTTAGAGAACATTGTTGGCGTTCAAAATCCACTACTTCAATTTTTTTCTTTTATCAATATGAATTCTGCTTTGTTAAACTTTTGGCCCAAGTTGGGCCACTTATATATATATATATATATATATATATATATATATATATATATATATATATATATATATATATAAGTTTGTCAAATATCACCCTTCCGCCTTTTTTTTAATTTTCAGGCTATGTACAAAGCGCTACAGAGCTTGTATCTGGCAATACTATCATTTGAAAGGTCTTGACATAAACTACGCATGATTAATTTGGATATTGCGTTCAACAGTTATAAACGTGTAAACATGGAGTTCACTAACGCCGAAATTCGCGCAAATTTTAAAGTTTTCTTCGTTAAAGGCAAATCAGCTAGAGAAACGTTCCGTAAGATTAATAGTGCTTTGGGGGATGGTACTCTATCACTTCGAACCGCGACGATTCAGAGCCGGTGAAAACGACACCATGGATAAGCCAGCCAGCGGAAAACCTGTGACGACGAATACCGGTTGAATCATGAAAATCATCGAGTTAGACCGGCATGTGGCATGTCATGGAGTTAGTCACCAAACCATTTTATACCATCTGCAAAAGGTTGGATACAAAAAAAAGCTTGATGTTTGGGTGCCGCATGATTTGACACAAAAAAAACCTTATAGACCGAATCAACAACACATACGACAATATCAAGCGAAAACGGTCGTGATTGAAGTCCGATGAATCGTCCCAAACAGTGGCCAAGCCGGGATTGACGGCCAGAAAGGTTTTGCTATGAGCTGCTCACATATGGCCAGACACTGGACCACTTGAAGCAGGCGATCGACCAGAACCGTTCAGAATTGACCAACAGGAAAAGTATAGTTTTGATGTCTCGCCAGAAGCTACGGGAGCTCGGATGGGGAGGTTCCATCGCATCCAACATATAGCCCGGACATAGCGCCCAGCGATTACCACCTGGTCCTGTCCATGGCGAGCGCCCTTGGTGGTGTGAAGTTGAACTCAAAAGAGCCTTGTGAAAAGTGGCTGTCCGAGTTCTTCGCAAATAAGGAGGGGGGCTTCTATGAGGGGGGGAATCATAAAGTTGCCGTTTAGATGGAAACAAATTATCGAACAAAACGGCGCATATTTGAAATAAATCCGATCACGTAAAACTTTTTATGAAGCATTGAATGAAGAGCAAAAAAGTGAAAGGGAGATATTTGGCAATATATATATAATAACATGTACAGTATTGTGCAAACAAATAAGAACAGCGACATGAGACACCTTGTTTTGGTGTTTAAAAACAAACTTCATTATTATGGCTATAATTATTAAATTATATTTTTCTTTCGATATTTGTTTTATTAAATAAATACATAAATATGAATTTCAACCAAAAAAAAAAAAACAAAAAAAAATAATTACCAATCATTCACTGATTTTGGTTATGCGAAATAATAAGTACACTTTATAAATACGCCGTGGCGTAGTGGGTAGAGTGCGACGCTCACACGCCGAAGGGTCTAGGTTCGACTCCCAGTACAACACCAATTTTTCTAATCTTTCACGGCACCACCTCTTTCGAGCTGCTGACAACACTCAAAGAGTAATAACTGTCTAAGAAAGCTTCTCAAATTTCGCCGTTCGGAGTCGGCAAAAAACTGTAGGTCCCTTCTACTCGTGAGAGAACAGTAGCGCGCACAACACGAGTAGTTGATGAGCAAGCTAGGCCCTGGTCCCCCTTTGGACTGTAGCGCCAATAATTATTAAATAATAAATATATTCTATATAAAATTAAAGAAAACTTTATCAAAGAATACAATTAATATTTAGTTGTATTCCCTTTGTTTTTGAGTACTGCTTCACATCTACGCGGCATAGAGTCAACGAGCTTTTGTCAATACCGTTTTGGGATACTGTACAGAATCTTTTGTACATTTTGCCATAACTTGTTTTTTGGTTTTGTGGTCTTGCTGAGTTCTTTCTTAACGAATCCCCACAAATTCTCTATCGAATTAAGGGGGGTTGTGCTGGCCATTCAGAACTCGGATCCTCATATCTTCAAACCACTTTTTTGTTACTTTGGCAGTATGTTTCGGATCATTGTCCTGTTGAAATAGCCAACGCAATGGCAAATTCTCATTGACGAAAGGATACATAATTGTTTTTAAGGTTTCAACGTATTTTTCTTTGACGAGAGTCTCCTGTATTTAATAAATAGGTCCAACGCCATGGTAATGAAAGCATCCCCAAACCATCATATTTCCACCCACGTGTTTGATCGTTTTAACGGAATATCTCGGTTCAAATTCTTTTTCAACCGGTCTTCTAACATACTGTTTTTTGTGTCTGGGCCAAACAATGTTTCAATTTTCAACCGTTTTGTGTTGGTGTCGTTTAGCGAAATTGATTCGATCCTTAATATTCTTTTTCGATAAGAGGGGACATTTTTTCGGAATGTATGCTTTTAAATTGTGCCCTATAAGCCTTCTTCTGATGATCGAAGTGTCTACCTGAAGATTGAGCTCAGTTTTTATCTCCGCTGAGGCTTTAAGTGGGTTCTTTTTCTTCTTCTTCGGATGGCGCTACAGCCCGGGGTGGACCTGGGCCTCAACCAACATGCCTCTCCAGGTAGCACGATCTCTTGCCAGCTGCACCCATTGCGCACTCCAAGTTGGTTAAGGTCCTTTTCCACTTGTGTGCGCCATCTCAGTCTAGGACGTCCTCTGTTGCGTTGTCCCTGGGGTTCAGATTCGAAGACTCTTCTAGGCTCATGCCGCCGTACAGCCCATACAGTTCGTGGTTGAATCTTCTCCTCCAGATGCCATTAACGCAAACAGGACCAAAAATCGCACGCAGGACTTTTCTCTCGAAGAGACCAAGGGCTTCCTCATCCGCTTTTAGTAGCGTCCAGGTTTCTGCGCCGTAAAGCAGGACTGGGATGATCAAGGTGTTGAACAAAGTCACTTTGGTCGTTCGGGAGAGGACTTTATTACCCAATTGCCTCTTAAGCCCAAAGAAACTGCGATTGGCAAGAGTGATTCTGGGTTTGATTTCGGTACTGATGTTGTTGTCCCTATTCACCGCGGAGCCGAGATAGACGAAGTCCTTGACTACCTCGAAGTGTCTGCTGCCCATAGTGACACTCTGTCCCAGACGTCTATATTCTGCGTCCTTCTTCGATGACAGCATATGCTTCGTTTTGCCCACGTTAACCACTAGTGCCACTTTAGCCGCTTCCGCTTTGATGCTAGCAAACGCCTCATTGACGGCTCGCTGAGTTCGGCCGATCACGTCAATGTCATCCGCATAAGCTAGCAGTTGAACGGACTTGTGGAAGATCGTGCCTCTGATTTTGACGTGTGGGTTTCGCACGATCCCCTCAAGAATGATGTTAAAGAAGTCGTATTACAGTGCGTCGCCTTGTTTTTTTTTTTTTTTTTGCATTTTTATTAAAGTGAATATAATTGATGGTTAATTCCTAGGAAAATACTTAGAACTAGGTAACATAACATCTAACTTACTGACCCTAAACAGGTGCTCTAAGTTAATCTATATCTTATCTAATTTAAATTGCCTTTGGACATAATAAACGTGAAATAATATTTGTACAAAAATGTTTTAATTTGTTCCAAGAAAACTATTTGAAAATCAAAAAACTTGGTAGTGTTTTTTTTTATAAATAAACTTAAGCTATCCTAAAATAAAACTAAACTAAAAAAACTTAAACAATACAGATAAAAATAAAACTAAAAAAAAAGAAAATACTTACAACTACCTAACTACTTAAACTACTAAGAAGTACTTAACTATGCCCGTTAATTACAGACATGTGCATCATGGCGTATATAACCTTTATATGCGTGACATATATATTCAATATGCCATGGTGCACCTTTTTTAGTTTATATATATATATATATATATATATAATTGTTTTTTTTTTTTTTTTCTTAAAAACTATGTAAGCTGGCCACAAGGTCAACTTCCGGGGTTAACTATGGACTGTGGCAGGGGTTGGTTTTGGTGAAGCCACCAGTAAAAGTGACGTTCTTTGGCGGACTGTACCCTGTCTCTGGCGGAGATTGCCCTACTGAACCGGAGGAGTTCCTCGTGGCTACAAGCGACGTCCGCTTCATACTGGAGTCGCCTATCCACTGTTCTGCGTACGACATGGAAGATGATAGGACATCCTTCCGTATTCTGTATCAGCCCTTTAGAGTCTAGATAGAGAAATGCTTCGGGCGGAATGAAGCCGTTTTGCCGCACCTTCTCGTGGTACATAGGGTTTGGGTAGTAAGCCCCAAAGATCAGACTGTTTGTCGAAGTCATCGCTAGTGCAATATGCCTTCGAGTCAGCTTAATAATAAAATTATCTATCCTGATTAGGTTTGCCTCGTTGTACAAGACCTCGTTGGGATGGAATTTCTTGTAATCGGATTCAGGTGTTCGATACAACCGGAGGCAGGCCCGGAGACATTGCCTCTCAAACACCCTGATCTTTTCCATTTGGGAAGGACTCAGATTGAACCACACTGGGCAAACGTACACCATGATTGGCCGTATGAGGGTCATGTAGCAGATAACCTTCACTCTGGTGTCAAGTTGACTGCTGTAAAACAACCAACTTGCCGCAGCAAAGGCTTTCTTAGCTTTTGTCAGAGCTGTATCTGCATGCTTGCCGCAGTACAAATACTGGTCTAGCCAAATGCCAAGATTTCTAACTACATTTTGCACAGCTAATGGCTGGCCCCGCGGGTCAAATATGCCGAACTTGCGCCAGTTTTTCTTCGTGTCCCTTGAAGCCCTGGCTAGCGTGGTTCTAAAGAGAATAGTTTCGCACTTCCGGAAGTTGATTTTCAACTTCCAGTCGTCGCAAAATCACTGAATTTTGTCAAAGTCATGCTGCAACATGTTATTTACGACTTCAATTTTCGGGTCTGATCTGATCAGTTTTTCTTCGTGTCCCTTGAGGCCCTGGCTAGCGTGGTTCTAAAGAGAATAGTTTCGCACTTCCGGAAGTTGATTTTCAACTTCCAGTCGTCGCAAAATCGCTGAATTTTGTCAAAGTCATGCTGCAACATGTTATTTACGACTTCAATTTTCGGGTCTGATCTGTACGATCGGCGTACGCGATTAAGTGCGGCATGGAACCAATAAGATCGCTAGTGAATATAGCGAAAATAATCGGTGAGCCAACGGCCCCTTGTTGCAACCCATTTTTTATGTGAAATACTGTGGTGGATGTAACTTTGCCATTTTTCACAACAAACTTCCTACCTGTAACCATATCATAGATCATATACAGCAGTGTCTTATCTATGCCTAGTCTGACTAACATGAGGAAAAGGCCTTCTAACCAAACGGTGTCGAACGCCTTTTCCATGTTTATCAGGGAAGCACCTGTGCATTGGTTCTTGTTCTTGTTCCACTGAATGTCGGATACCAATTTGGACGCGGCATGTTTGGTATCGTGCCCCGCCCTAAAGCCGAATTGGTTGTCCGGTGTAATTTGACATTCCTCGACCCATTCTTTTAGAGCTCTAATGACAATCTTTTCAAAAACCTAGCTTATGCACGGAAGAAGACTTATAGACCGGAGATTTGTCGGGATTTTTTTTTTTTTTTTATAATTGACGCGTGCAAAAGGGGTTGCGAGTACCCTTAAGTGACCGGATCAAGTCACAGCACGGGCCGAAGGTATAGAGGAAGAGAGGGAGAGGAGATACCGATGCACATTGGTTTTAAATGCCTGTGGATTGTAATGAGGAGGAAAAATCGAGCTGGGAAGAGCATTCCAGATTCGTGTAGTGCGGCTAAAGAACGAGTCTCTGAATTTGACTGTACGTCCGAAAGAGAGCTTGAGGGTGAATTGGTGGGCATTCCTAGCGAGGCGTGTATTGCGGGTGAATTCTTGAAGGGGAGGAATGCAACTGGCTAATTCATCTGAGCATTTCTTGTTAAAATAGCGATAAAAGAGTGACAACGACGCGACATTACGTCGGTGTTCTAACGAGTCAATCGATTTCGCAATATTACTGTCACCAATAAGTTTTATCGCTCGCTTTTGAATTCTATCCAACAGGTGCAGGGAGGTCTTAGAAGCACCAGATAGGAGCGTTATACTCAAGTTTTGGGCGTATGTATGCCTTGTATATTGTAGCCAGATCAGAGGGGGTGAAGTACTTCTTGCATCGTTTAAGGACGCCTAGACATTTCGCAGCATTTTTGGCGACCTCAAATATGTGATCGTTCCAACTAATTGTTGGGTTGATACACATACCGAGGATAGAAAGTCTTTTGGTTTCAACAACGCAAGTGCCGTTCATGGATAACGGCTGATTATTTTGTGATCGCTTTAACGACAGTAGACAACACTGGGTTTTGGAAGCATTAAATTCCACTCTATTTTTATTTCCCCAATCGACTATGCTGTCAAGGTCGGAAATTAATGTGCTTAACATACAACTTTTCAGTGAGATATGCCATCAGATCACCAGTGCAACGGTTGCTTCGGAAGCCGTACTGCCGGTCATGAAGAAGCTTCCGGGACTCAAGATATTTCATAAGCTGACGGTTTATCAGCGTTTCCATGACCTTGGAGTGAAGGGACGTTAGTGCTATGGGTCGGTAGGAGGTAGGTGACGAACATTCGCCCTTTTTAGGGACGGGCTGGACAAATGCAGTTTTCCACTTACTCGGAAAGACCCCTGAAGAGTAGGACAGATGGAAAAGCTTACGCAGTGGATTTGCCAGCGTAGAAGAACACCTCTTCAGAAGAACAGGGGGTATACCATCCGGGCCAGCGGATTTGTGTATGTTTAGATCTTTAAATACTCTTGCTACTGTACGAGTGCGAAAGTGGATTTGCCCCATGGAGAAATTTACGCTCTCAAGTACAGGCGGGGACAAACTGCTATCTGGCAGCGTTGAGCTAGCTGCAAAGTGTGCAGCAAGCAGATTAGCTTTGTCCAAAGAGCTGACAGCTGGAATGTCATTGCAAATGAGCGTTGGGATCGAAGACGAGGCTGAATTCCTTATGTTTTTTTACGAAAGACCAAAAGCTTCTGCTACCCTTAGGGCATTGTAGAACTTTTTGTCTCATCTTTTTTTCAAAGGAGAATTTAACACGCCTTATTAATGCATTAAAGTCATTTCGGATCCGTTTGAACTTTTTCCGACCTTCCTCAGAAGGGTTGGCTTCGAATCAGTAGCGGCATCCACGTCACTATCAAGGAAGCATAGTGACCAGTTCAAATTCCTAAAGTATTTGTTAAGTCCGCTCCAGTTGGCTTTCTCGTAGAGCCATACTGTTCTTTTCGGAATTTGTTCTCTAACTGTGTGGGAGGAGTACGAGAATTTGGCTGACACGACACAGTGGTCGGACGAGCCTAGAGGCGACAATATATCAATTGAATATTATTCAGGATGAGAGGTGAGGAACAGATCCAAGGTGTTGGCGGTATGATCTGCAATGTCAGGTATTCGTGTTGGCTCATTCACAAGCTGGGTTAAATTATTTACCTCAGTGAAGATTTCAACATACCTTCCTTCGGGTGTTGTCTGGCCTGAATGTCGAAGCCAAGTAGAATTGTGTACATTGAAATCGCCCGCAATAGCGACTTCAGTGCGAGGATACAGGGATACAATTCTTGTGATGGTTACTTTCCCTCTAAATAAAAATGCGCTAAAATTATCCAAATCCCCAAACCAGGAAAGCCCTTGAATGATCCCTTAAATTATCGCCCCATAAGTCTCTTAGGTTCTCTTGGTAAATGTTTTGAAAAAGTCATTAAAAATAAAGTAATGCTTCATCTGGAAGAATCTAATATCTCACCGCCACAACAATTCAACAACTCACATCATATTATTTCTCTACAGCATCTATACATCTAACTTTCCTCTACTTCTTGAATACCATTCTGCAATTTTTGCAAATGATACATGCATTTTTTCGTCCGATTCGATAAGCTCGAATATTGAGTCTAATTTGCAATTTGGATTAGAATGATTGCCTAAATATCTTACAGATTGAAAAATTAAAATTAATCCTCAAAAAACACAAGCAATCTTTTTCTCTCGAAAAAGAAAAAACTTGTTTTTTACCTGCTGGGAATTTAATAGTATGCGGAAATCAGATTGACTGGACACCATTTGTTAAGTATCTAGGAGCCATTATGGGCAAGAGACCTACTTTTAACCAACATTCATTAAAGTCAACAACACCATTAAAGTATACCCATTCATTTGTCGCAAGTCTGAATTAAGCAAAGATAATATAAGTCATAAATCTATGACGCCAACTGTCACCTTAAAAAGTTGCAAGTTCTTCAAAATAAGATATTGAAAATGATCCTAAAACTACCCTGGTATTTCTCAACTTCAGAACTCCACGAAGTAGCCAAAATTGAAACCTTAAAAGAAAGAAAGCTCGACTCTCTGAAAAATTTGTCTTTTCATGTAACATATCAGATAACCCTCTCGTTTCTAGTCTTGTAAATGCTCTTTGATGTTCTTTATGGTATGTGTTTTAAACTATTTATTTAAGGCTACACATGCCTTAAAAGTCCACAAAGTACATACCCATATACAAAACTGTTATATTTTGCATGTAGGTTTTTAATTAGCTTTTCCTCCGGCTTCTTTCTTTAGTAAAATTGATTTTGTGCTCGTAACTTCCATTTTTCATAAGTAAGGTCAACAATAACTATATCTATGTACATCTCAATTCGAAAAAAAAGTAAATTATTGCTAATAAAAGTGGTAAGAGCTCACTCCTTTTTTTGTTTCAAAAAATTAACATGTTAAGTATTAAATTACATCTAAAATACTTACATTTTTTCTCAGAGCCTCTTCCTTTATTATTTTTAAACATGAGGGCTGGGTAACATTTGTATAAACCTCGGACTTCGTTTTTATTATTCCAGCTTTTTGCCTTGCAATGTCTTCAATAGTATTACCCAACACATTAGTGTGGTCTATCCCAAGAGATGTTATACCAACGACAGGTGTATTCCTAAAGGATGTCAATAATTGTGTTAAATAAACATTCTTAAATCATTTTTAACGAATAATAAATAAATAAGAACATAAGATTTGTTTAGTCAGTAATTCATTTTGAAAGAAAGAAGATACAATTTTTTTCTTTTTGGAGCATCATTATGCAACAAATAGAGGAAATTATCTTATCAAAAGTTAGGATTACCGACTTCAATTTATTTAATGTTAAATTGACGAAGACACAAGCTGTGGCAAATGATTCACAATGAATGCTTTGCGAAGTCAAAGTAAAATTCTTGAACCGAAATTAAGGAATAAATGGGGTAAAATTATTGAACCGAAATTAAGGACTGAATGGGTATTATGAATCGCCTTGGCAAAAAATGTATGTTTAATATTCAAATTTTTCACATCCATACTGAAGCTTCAAGTCTTAAATAAAATGAGACATTAAATTTTGCAAGAACATTTTTTGATGAATTAAAATATAAAATATATTTAATATTTTCATATTTAGTTCGGGTGGGTAATTGGGATCATGGGGTAGTGGGTAGAATGCGGCACTTACTAGCCAAAGATGCAGGTTCAATACCTGGCTGAACAACTCGTATTTTTTACGTCACTGTCTAAGAAAAAGTTTCTCAAATTTCGCCCTTCGCAGGGCCCTTGTCCGCCGGTGGACTATGTATGTATATAGAGGAAGACTTAATTACGGTGTAAATGTGTAAGCAAGTGCCTCACACCAATTCGCAGCAAGGCTAAAACTGGGCAAGGAGAACATCTTTGCTAAAACTCGAGAAACACAACCCTAACGACAAAACATCTGGAAACAAAGTCATGCTCCTGTATTTCACCTCGGGGCATAACCGCTCTGTTATTGGATTGCATTCACCACACATCAACCATTGGGGGAGCTGGTAGTCACATGATCAATCAACTGTCAATTACGATCGATGGCAGACACTCCTCCAGTCCGAACGTTCGAAGGAGCCAATATCGACGTATTTGATTATTGTATCCAAAGTTAGAATAAGGTTAGGCGTTGGAAACTACAATCGCAATGGACCACTAGGGACCTTTCCCACCGTGTAACCAAGAAACTTCCTGAAAGTTAAACCCTGCCTCAACTCTCGATAGACCAGGAATGTAGCAGCAATTAAATCCTGCAGGAACGAAAATTAACAACTTGTATTAGAGTTGCAGTAAATGTTGACAATTCAGGAAATTCTAAAGCAGTTGCAACGAAATTTTGATCCGACATACTTGCTTGTGTTCTGAAAATTAAATGATATTCTTACCTTATAATATTTGTACAGTCATATAAGCCTCCAATTCCAACTTCCAATATAGCCACATCTACTTTTTCTTGCAAAAATATGTGAAAACACAATAAAGTGAGAAACTTAAAATACATTGGCATATCATTTTCAAATTCTTTTTGGCTTTCTAGGTTTTTAAACACTTTCCAAAATTTCTCCGTAAACTGTGCTTCAGATATTGCCCTTCCGTTAATTCTAATCCGCTCTGTGACAGAAACCAAATGTGGAGAGCAGAAGAACCCTGTCCGCAGTCCATACGATCTAAGCACCGACTCTACTAAGGCACATGTTGAACCCTAAAATATTAAAATCCATATTAAACCCTACAGAAGTTTCAACAATTATAAAAAAGATTGTAAAAATAAGATTTTAGAAATTCGGAACACTGAAATTAATTTTCTTGTTATGATATCATGTATTTAGTGATTACAATCTACTTAAAACTACCTGCAATACTATGAATAATGTAAGGAAGTATTTGATTTTTGTTTTTACATTTAAATAATAAGAGTTATACGTCTTCCGAAACATATAATGAAACCGCAAGATAACAACTTTGCATTAGCAATATTTCGAAAGTTGTTTTATGTAGAGCGAAGAAAAGCGAAAAATGAAAACTTATGAAAGCAGAGAGTATATGAAGAAGATTGTGGGTGAATTCTTGAAGGGGAGGAATGCAGCTGGCTAATTCGTTAGAGCATTTTTTTGTTGAAATAGCGATAAAATAGTGATAGAGACTTCGCAGCATTATTATCACCAATAAGTTTTATAGCTCGCTGTTGGATTCTATCTAATATGTGCAAAGAGGTCTTAGGAGCACCGGACCAGATAGGGGCGTTATACTCAAGCTTTGGGTGCATGTACGCCCTATATATTGTTGCCAGGTCAGAAGGGGTAAAATATTTCTTTCATCGCTTTAAGAAACCTAGACATTTCACTGCATTTTTGGCGATCTCGAATATGTGATCATTCCAACTTAATGTTGAATTGATACACCGAGTTTAAGATGTTAGTGTACTCTCTGTATGACGTTATACAGTTCGTGTTGCCCTTATTTTCCGCCATACTGATTTTGATCATCTTCACTCTAATACCAGGAACGCTTCATTGACGGCTCCATGTGTTTAACTAACAAACCAATGACATTCACTGTTGTTAGAATATCAATTGTACAAATTTTTGAAAGAATTTGCCTTTTGTGTTGGTGTGTTCATTCTGAACGTCCTTTAGCAGAACTAAGTTGGAAAGTTTAAGTGACAGAGAGTCGCCATGTTTAAACTTATCTCGTCAGTTTGCGAAATTGAAAGTCTCCTTTCTTATAAATTTAGCGAACAATACTAAAATTTTTTTAACAGACCCGAATTTCCTCATATGTTCGATATTCTCACAATGAGAATTTTGAAGTAGTGTCTGATTCAATCTGATTCATGTGCTTGACGGTTGATTCGAGCAACGATATCTATATCGGTATTGTTTTCAGACTCTAGATGTCTTACTTTCCTCGACTTTGAGGACATAGAACTTTGTATCATAGTATAAGTCATTTTTGCTTTCGTCAACGTAAGCGTAGATTGGCTAATGTCATTGAAGGAAGTATTGATGCGCATTGTTTGAAGCCACTCGCTTATAAATTAAAATCTTAAGATTTCTTGCGAAGATATGTTTCTCACAAAAAATCCCCATTCAAACAGCGCCTCAAACACTATAGTAACTGTTCAATAAATTACCAAAAGGCTTCTGGGACCTTCGCAAGTTCAAAAACTGCAGTTGGTCAGTTTCCATTTGCAGAACCGAAGTTCATTGTATGATATCGTTTTCCGTGATCGATCGTACGTACCAGAGGTTCGTATCGTTTGTTTGAAAACAGCAAAGATTTTAAAAACGCCACGTGTTCAAAATTGCCAAATGACAAACTGAATTGATCACTAAATTGAAGTAACCGTACTTGTTTTTACTGAGCTTGCCTGCAGGAAGTCTCTTGCTAAGCACTGAAATGTGTAATTTACAGTAAAATTAGGCGGATAAAATTATGATCTTCGTCATCACTCCGCTTAAGACGTTGGGAGTAGTTAATTCGAAATGCGGCTACGATTAACTGTAAATTAAGCTTAGATTTTAAGATACAACTCGCTTCATACTTGTTTACTAATGTCTCGATAAAAAATTAAAAAAACAAAGAGATTGAGGATGATAGTTTTTCAGTTACTTCACAAGTGAAAAGATCACTCTTATGTCTTTAACTCTCAAGGACTCTCAACTCATTTTGAGAAGACGTACGAAATCCAATAAACACTATTTAAGGCAAATAAGACGTTTATAAATTGAAATGGCTCACGCATATGAGAGCATATCAGCATATAAGTGGAAAACTAACAATCGCTATTGACCGTATTGTGGAATCATAACGTCATTATCAAATCATAAAACCTTGTCAAAATGCATGCTAAATGTGCGAATATAAATGGAAATATATTAAACTCCGTCATGTTATTAATTTCATCATAGGATCAAAGATAGAATTAGTAAAGAGTATAATTTACAAAATTCCTGCAATTGATTGATTGAACTAAAACATTCGTACGTTGAAAACATACTTATAAAAACATAAAATAAAATTCTATCCTCCAAGAGCTAAATGAAAAAGAAAATAAAAAGAAACATTTTAATAAATTATTTTTTGGTTCATAATTTAACGAAAATGATTAATTTAGTGTGTACCTTTTGCTTTTCCCAACATGCTTCGGAAGATTTCTCAGAAAAATATTAAGAGTAAACTAATTATAACTGACACATTGTTATAAAACACACAAATACTACTAACACACCCTAATGGAGGTGTACTTTTCCTTAATCTGGTGTTATCAGTTTTCCAAAATGAAATAGTACGCATACGTTTTTCAGGCAATTTTTTGTGTTTTTCTCTAGTATGCAAGTTAAATAATTAAATTCAAAGAAGCAAACGCATAAATGAAAAGACCCCGTTTACACAATGTCAACACTGATATTAGGTCGTACATATAGGACCTAAATAAATGTTAAACGAATTTAGCGCTATTATTTCAAACCTATGTTGCGGAATATTTTCAATATTTTTTATATCTTATCTTTTATATGGTCTTATTTTTTGTATGATTGAAAGTTGTTATGCAACTCACACTTAAATTAAAACAAAATATATAGAAAATTTAACTGAATTCAACCCCAGTTTTTAAATAAACACAATCATGCGTACAATTGTATATGTATCTGCACCATGTGCCAACCTTATTTATGCGCATAGTTTACTTATCAGTATTACTATCGCAATGATTGCGAAATTTCCGATCCATTCACATATTTGTTTATGTACTAATATGCATTTTACTTTTAGTGATGCAATCCATTATAAGACATATAAAAATTACTGTTTTACTAACTTTGCCTTTGGTACCGGATACATGAATAAATGAGATTTTGTCTAGAGCTTCTAAAGAAGTTCCACTCCGGTGCAAGTACTTTGAAAATTCATCCATAGTAGTATCCAATTTTCTAATCATTAATGACTGTCGAATGGCTTCCGCATTAGATTGTAATGTATTAAGAGCGCTTATAGCTTCCTAGGTAAAAAGAGACAATTCATAGACTTCAAATTCCAACTTCATATATTTAATTTACTAACCTCATACTGAAGACTGGTATTGTTACTATTTTTTTCTATTTTTGATCCAGTGATACATTCGGGAGAATGACTCATGTTTCGTACCACATTAGTTGCGAAACCAGCTCTGACTGGCTTCAAAATATATTGCAGGAACATTTTAACAGCGTTGTTGACAGAAAGGTACTGATGGACTTGATAAGATTAGCTTTAAACTGAAGGGTTTATCCTTTCTCCCTTAAATGTAATTATCATGTGAAGGCATGGATACTCTGCAAAAACACAATTAAAATAATTTTTCAGTACATAATTTATTATATCCACATATATTTTAAAAGCTGCCATGAGTGACCTAGATTTATGCGTTGCTGATGCGATTTAAACGATAAGTTCTGATTTACACAAAACCTGTGGCGTATGAACGTAATTATTTGTTTTCTTTTTAGTTAATTTTTTAATAAATATTCCTTGATTGATCGAATACGTGATTAGAAAACAATGTTTCCCCCAAAACAAAGCTACAACGCAAGAAAACGAAAGGGATAACATTTTTACGCCACCACTGTATCCTACAGCTGATATATGTGTAAATTATATACTTCAAAACATGTGCTTTTAGATTTGACGTTTTCACTTCCAATGAAATACACTTTATTTTTTTTTTTTTTTTCATAAATAACAGAACACGTCGTTTTTAAAATAACTTACATAGCAGCTATATTACTGTTTATGTTATTTTCCAATAGTTTAGTTACTTTATTGTCATCGATCAATTATAAGCAATGTCTCTTGCCATGGAAAAAATCAGGTAATTATATTTCATATCATATTTTTTTTGTACTTACCTTATATTTTTCACATTCTTTTTAATAGCAACCGTTTAGGATATTGTGAAGTTTGCAGAGCAAATAATGCAAAGTACACTTGTCCTAAGTGTGAAGTAAAAACGTGCTCCCTATCTTGTTCACAGATTCACAAAAAAGAACTGTCATGCAATGGAATACGTGATCGAACAAAGTTTATTCCCTTGAAGAAAATGAAGAAAACAGATTTTATGAGCGATTATTATTTTTTGGAAGAGTGCACTAGATTTGCAGAAACTCATAAGCGGTTTAAGAACTCAACTCATGACAGAAATCTCCCGCTTAAATTATATCGATTGAAAAATGCTGCATACAGCCGCAATATACGACTTAAATTCTTGGGAGAACATTTTTCTCGACACAAGAATAACACTTCGTGTTTGGATAGCAAGACTAATATAATTTTCTGGCGAGTAGAGTGGATTTTCGTAAATGCTGAAAATTTGAAACTAATAGATGAAAAATGTTCTGAGGAAGATAAATTAGAAAACATACTACAGAAATATTTGAACGCAAAAAACTCTACGTATAACAGTTTGCAGTATTATCAAAATGAAAATATAGAAAATATCCACATATTGTTGAAAGCTGAAGGTGTTATACGTTCTAGCACCAGATTTTATAGATTAGATCCTGAAAAAACTTTAAAGGAGAATTTAATTGGAAAAACATTAATAGAATTTCCTTGCGTCTATGTTACTTACGACAAAAACTGTTTGGGACTTGATATTATTGATACTGGTAAGTTCTTAACCTAAACTTTTTCAAATGAAAAAAATATGGGCTGGACCCATGCAACATTTCGAATTTCTTAAAACTTTACTTTCTCAAAAAACGTTAGCTAAATTGGACTACATTTTTCGAATGTTTGTTTTATCCTTTTATATATGCTCGGTTTTATGATGGAGTGAGTTCTTTTTAATTAACGAATAGATGGATTTATCTTCAAAATCAACAGCACCTTTTTTTTAATATTAGTTAGATACTGAACTGGTTTTCGTTGTGTATTTTTATGTTCACGTAAACGAAAAGTAACTGCATGCTATTGTTCGTAGATTTTTGCTGTATAGGTCTAAAGTTAAATTGAAAAGAAAAAAGATAACACTAATAGTTACTATGTTTAATTGCTTACGACAATTATCTTACTATATAACCCAGTGTGACCGCTTAAAAATGGAAAACCAGTAAGTAATAATTAAATTTCGCCGATTTAAAATTTGATAACTAGCTGTGTGTGTGCTTCATGTTAGTGTTAAGTGGAATTTAGATTCGTAAGGACAAATATAATACTTAAAGGAACTAAACTCCGAAATCGCTCTTAAAAAAGGACATTCGTTATCTCGGCGACATTTTTTGGAAAGGCCAAAGTTATTACGATTAGTAATTTTATAAATGTTTAGTTGCAATAATTAGCGTCATTTTCTCTTTAATCTACTCTAAAGCATTTGTTAACTCTAATTACATTTTTCCCAAAAAAGTCAAAAAAATAATTTTTTTAAGTATGACTACTTATTGTAAGAGCTTCAAAATAAAACTTATTGTGGTGCTTTACGAAAAATGTTTGGTTAGAATTTGTATACAATAAGTATTTATAGCTTATATTATAATTACTACTAACAACTATCTGTTTTAAAATTATTCCTTTTTCCAGATAAACTTGAAGATTATAACATTCCATTGGATTTACTTAACAAAATGGATAAATTAGAGTGTAAAGAAACTTCTAGTACAAAAAAGGGAAAATATAAAAATAGTCGGCCAAAACGAAATACTGAAAGCGAGTTATTTAATAATGAAGAACCAAATTTTCTCTTCTCTAACGAGAAACTCTGGGAAGCCATTCTCTCATCATCAGATACTAATGAATCAGATTTTGAAGGCAATGATGAACCCAGCTGCAGTGATTTTATTAACAAATGTTAAATTTATATCAATCCTAAAGTAAATATTTATTTAATATAAAAATTACGAATTGTATATATATTATATTAAGTTTTTTATACTAAATCTTCATAAATTATATTTTAAACCTCCTATCAAATTTTAATATTTACTTTGTATGAATTAAGTCAGTGAAAATTTATGTAATAAAGTGTAACTGAATTGAATAAACTAAAAAATTAGTAGAAATCGCTATATTGTATTGAACTTCAAACTTAAAATTGATGAAAATCAGTTTTTACTAGTTATTTTTACTTTTTTAATTTAAATTCAGATGATTTCTGTTCGATTATTTTAGAAAAATTATTTGAATATGAATTGACTTCTAAACAAACATAAGACAAAAGTGTGTCACAGCTTCTCGGATTATGAATTTTCCTTGGGTAGAATAGATGATTCTAAAGTTGAGGCGTTGTTCGAAGAAGCTGATTGGTGACAACTTAATTTTAATTTTATTTTATTGAAGACTCCTTCCGTATATAGAAGTTCAGCAAATTCTTCTGACGAGAGTGCATTGATGTTTACTCTAACCTGCTTTTGAATTAAGCGAGTTCGGGTGTCCACAGCTTCGAGGTTATTTGCTTAGGAAGTTTCTAATAGGATTAAGCAGCTCACTCTCGCTGTTCCGTCAAGGTCGGTAAGAAACTCACCGAGACCTTCAATGTCAAAAAAGGTTTTAGTTATGGTGACGCACTGTCATGTGACTTCTTTCACTTGAGAAAATAGTACGTAACTCACAAGTCAACACCAGAGGGACGATCTTCCAAAAGTCAATTCAATTGCTAGCTTACGCTGATGACATTGACGTGGTTGGACGGACACAGCGAACCGTCAATGAAGCGTTTGCTGGCATTGAGGCGGAAGTGGCTGAAATGAGTCTAGGGGTTAATGAGGGCAAAACGAAGAACATGCGTCAACAAGGAATCACACACAACATCGACGTCTCGGATAGTGTGGCGCACTAGGCAGCAGAAACTGCGAGGTAGTCAAGGACTTTGTTTATCTCGGCACCGCGGTAAATAGAGACAACGTCAGTACCGAAATCAAACGCAGAACCTTTCTTTTCAATGGTTGTTTCTTTAGGCTTAAGAGGCAATTGAGCAATAAGGCCTTCTATCGAAGAACTGAGCTTGCTTTATATAACAGCTTGATCATCCCAGTCCTACTTTATGGCGCATAAACTTGGACGTTGCTTAAAGCGGATGAGGAAGTCCTTAGTCTTTTCGAGAGAAAAGTACAGCGACATGGGCCTGGCCAAGGGTCTTCGAACACATCGCTTACGACGGCTAGGCCATGTGGAGCGTATTGACACCACTGCCCCATTGCGAAGTCTTCGAATCTGAGCCATTAGGACAATGAAACAGAGGAGATCCTAGGCTAAGGTGGCACAAACAAGTGAAGAAAGAATTCAACCAACTTGGAGTTCGCAATCAAAGGACTAAATAAAATTCCCTAAATCAATTTCCTTTACTAGATTAATAAGTTTATTATTAAGTTTTACGCAAACGGTATAAGTAAAGTTGCATTTCTCGTTTTAACGAGATAAGCATATAATTCAACTTTGCTTAAAGCGCTTCAGTGTTGTAAAATTGTCGAAGTTCTTTCTTTACTTTTTTAATTAAAAACAAAAATATGAAAACATTTTATTACTTATAGTACTTACGTCCTGCTTTCATGTCTAGTTGTTTAACTTTCGCTCACCAAATTTGTTCTTGATAATTTTTTAAATGAAATGAATAAACTATCACGATTTTGAGAACAACGAAATTACTAAAGAGATATTTGAGGAAATATTTATAGTTCGAATGATTTGAACCATGTCCCACTTTTATACACACTCCATTTGTTTAACAATTTGTTGCCGAATTAATTGAAAAGTGGTACATGTTCATGCCCGCAATAATTAATACAACTTTTTTGTTTATGGTATTTTTTTTTATAATTTACATTATTCTTAAAGAATCCAATAATATATTATAAATACTATAAGAACAATCCCAGCTGCGGCTGCCTTTACATACATAGATTTGCGATTTAAATAAGTTGCGTCTTTTTTGTATTTCTGGGACATCATGGAAAGATTTTGAGTTTTTGTATCAAGCTCTGAAAATTAATTGGTAGTAATAAAACCTTTTATATATATATAAATATATATATATATATATATATATTTATATAAATATATATACACATATATATAAACACACATATATATATATATATATATATATATATATATCTATATATACGTATATACACTTACCTGAGAGAACCGTCCCTCTCTGTAGTACATCATCGATATTTTGCACCTTTGGAAATAAAGGAAAAATAAATGATTACTACTTTAAAGTAGAGGTATACCTTCCTTATAGTATAAATAAAATTAGGAATGGAAACTGGATATTCCTGATATATTTGATAAGTTTGGACTTATTGCCTCATTATGTTTCGTATTGAACAAAAAATATATATGAAGTCTTAAAATTACTTGCCAACACACTGCGAAATGGAACCAAAAAAATGGAAGAGAGAGGGAAAGTAATAATAATAATAATTGAATGGCGCGACAGTCCACAGGGGACCAGGGGCTAGCTTGCTCTTCACGAGTAGAGGGACCTACAGTGTTTTGCCCACTCCGAACGGCGAAGTTTGAGAAGCTTTCTTAGACAGTTATTACTCTTTGAGTGTTGTCAGCAGCACGAAAGAGGAGGTGCCGTGAAAAATTCGAGGTGTTTAGCCGGGAAACGAACTTAGACCTCTGCGTGTGAGCATCGCACTCTATCCTCTACGCTACGGCGAGAGGGAAAATAGGAAAATAAAATATACATTAGAAACAAAGTTCGATACTAGAGAGATAGCACTCAAATTGGTAAATGGATTCGGTTGTAATCCACCCACATACCTGAGTGTAATACCTTCGGGAATATAAATAACTGCTCCTACGTCTAAATTATTATATTACAATACCGATATGTACTTCATTTTGTTATTTTGGTTATAATGGTATGCCACAAAGACACAACACAAGAGCCTTAATACTTCTGTTATTCCTATCCGCATAGCAAGAAGGAGTAATTCTTCCCTTGTTGAAATTGAATAATACTGAGAGTAAAAGAGTCCTTCGAGTAGAGTACTACACAAAATGTAAGGAAGGTTTATCAAACACAGATTCTTATTTCAGGCCAACTGAATTTGACAAGGGAGTTGCATAGCAGCATTTGATGGTTTATGAATGTGATTGGTATTTTATGTACTAGTTGGTCATCTGAAAAGATATACGCTTTGCAATATACCTTTGGAGAGTTTTGCTATCCATTTAACAACTTAGCAAACAAACTTAGCGAATACCCTGGTGAGATAGATTTCGGCCTAAATCAGCTTATTACTTTACAAAAACCAAAGTTCCAACTCAATAATTTCGACCCATCTGTGTACTATACTAGATAACTTGAAACAAAATTTGGAATGTAGTTGGACAAGTTAGTTACAAAGCCTGTTTCTTTAAGGGATTGAAATAATTATTCAAAGGTGACTTGTATTAAATTATTAATATTATTATATTACACCCAATTCGGAGTAATATTCTATCTGCAACTGTAAAGCTTATTAGCACAACAAACTTAGTGAAATATACCTTATAAAGTAATTTCAATCCTCCATTGCAGTTTCAACGCTTAATTACGCAATATTAGTAATACCCTCTGTACTTTATTCTTAGATTAACTGGTTATGTGATATTGTCCTAGTAATAAGGCTATTTATCAACCTTAACTTGAGTTGAGTGAATTTTTTATTTTATAAAAATCTGGTAGTATATTCAGGTAATAATTTGAAATAATTGTTTTTCATAAAATCGAATCTAAAAAGAGCACCCAATCGCGAAATTTCAAAAGCTTTTTCATAAGCAAACAGTTACTCTTTGAATTTTGTTACCCTTCGTATCTCGAAAGAGGTGGTGTCGTCAAAAAAAAAAAAAAAAAAAATATGCGACGTGTTCACTCAATGAAACAAACCTGTGACCTTCTGTATGTGAATACCGGTATTTACCCACTACGCCATATTTGCCACTGAACGGTTTAACATATTCAAATTAAATATATATGTTACATATTAAACAGTACAAGGCTAAGTAAAAATTCGAAATGAAACATTTCTGAGCTCGATTGCAGTATAAGATAGACAAATTGTTTTCAATGTACCCACAAATAATCAGCGATTGTGAAATTTATGTAGGTTTATCTTAATTAAACACTGTGAGAGTAGAATCTTGAGAACGTATTTAACTTATAAAACAATATATTTTGAAAAAAAAATATGTTATTATTGCAAATGTCAAAATAAAAATTAAAAATGTTACAATGAACCCTATACACTTAAAGGCGAATTATTTATTTAGTGTATACCTGGCAAAATAAATAACTTTTAAAATGAAAGGAAGAATTATTACAAACAGGTTGTTCGTTGAAGCACTAACTCTTGTTCAAAGGAACTTGGGTGCACCGTTTTGAAAACACTACCTAACTTCTTTGTTAGTGAAACATTTATTTCCAGTTTAAACACTAATACATTATACAATATTGAAATAATGTTTATTAAAAACAAAAAACAATTAAGATGTATTTTTTGAAATTTTCAAAATTCAAGTAAAAGAAAAGGAAACTCACCATTATCCTTTGAACATCTTGCAACTGTGTATTTATTGTGTTTATATTTCTTCTTCTGTCAGTCAACTGCTTTTTAGCTTTTTGAATATATACGTCGAATTCAATAAATGCGTAAGGACGTGTCACAGAGTTTACTCGCCTTCCATAAGTTCCATGAAACTCTTGGGCAAGATCTTCCAGATAATTAAATGCTAACCGCTTTGAAAACATCTTATCGCACATTACAAGGTAGCCTACGTCGTTTTCTATTAAGTAACTAAAATGTTATGTTAGCTTTTGTTTTCTTGTTTTTAATTTGAACTCATACTGGAAAAGATACGGTCCTGTTTCAATACTACACCTCGCTGGGGAATGTGAACCCAATTTCCTAAAGAGCATTTTGGCCTGATTTTGATATTCTAGTATGCTGCGACCAGACTGCAAGCAATGGATAAAAATTACACATTCAACAAATAAATACCTATTAGTACAACCTGCTCATCATCCTGCATTGTTCCCACCAGTGGAAGGCCATCTATAACACGTGCTATCATCGTCAGCAGGGCCATGTTGCTTATTTAAATTATTTTATTTCCTTAAGTTACTAGATTTTATTAAATCATAACACTTAATCAATATATTAAAATAATAAAAAAAAACTCCCAGCAGTAAACTTACAACTGGCATCTAGCAACACGTCAGCTACATCTGTCAAAATCGTGGATGAATACACGAAAACAACAAATGTCATTACATGTCAATGGCTGTTAGTTTGTTAATTGTCCGCCTGGCGCTATTATCTGCAAGTTGAAATTTTTTTTAAAAACATAATAGGTATGTTCCAATTGCTCTGAAATGCTACGAATGCTACAAATTCGCCGAGAAACTCTCAAAAGGCGTTCCATTTGCTGAATTTTTCGTAGAAAAATCTGTGGGCAGCAGGTGGCTGTCAAAGTGAAAACAAAAAAACCTCTAACATTTCATACATCCGATAAGTGTTTACGAATTTCTACGAAAAGTCGTTTCACAAGGTTTTATAGAGTTACTCTCTGGAAGAGAGATTTTTACCCAAACTACTCAACTACGAATTTCTGTTCACAAATGAATTGGAACAGACCTAATAAGTCTGTTCCAACAAGAACCAATAAGAGAAGGAGACCCACAGCTTCCTCTTCTTCCACCCTTGAATTCATTTTATCAGCGTTTTTTCTAACATTTCCTTTCTTTGAACAGCTGATTCACTGACAGGGTTTTTTGTTTTTAAATTAGAATACGTGGGAGCTGTTGAGATAGTAGTTCTCGTCTCTGTTCAAATCGTTAGAAAGAGAAGGCGTATATTTTATATAATTGAAAGAGAGAAGAAATAGTTTTTTCCATAACAAAGTAATGGCCGACCGTAGCTAAGATCATAAATTATATTTTTAAGGGAGTAGTCGCATATATTTATTATAAAAAGCCAACCGCTTTTCGTATCATCCCTGGAACCAATAAAACGATATAACTTTCTCTGTCTTCCATGACATTTTGTTTGGTTATTTTAAGTGACAGGTGAGAAAACGTAAGTTCCAAGCTGGCAGTCAAATTTTTTGTACGAACGATCCTAATTTATATCTGGTTGTTGACTTTGAGATATTGTAGTTAATTTTTAAGTAGACGGTTCTTTAGCTAAAACTATTGCATTATTATTGTTGTTATCATTTAATAAGTGCCTAATACCCGGAAAGCACAAAAGAACGCTTAGTATAAAAAACATCATCTGTTAGTGAAAGTTAAGAAAAGGTAAAAACCAGTTCTACGGATAATGAAATATGTAAATTTCTAAATTGATTTTATTCAGGCATACACGTATAAAAGAGACAGTTATATAAAACAACTGTCAACTTGGCACATTTAGAGAATTTCAACTTTTTGTTCCAATTTTATTGAACGTTCGTATGCATAAATATTTGTTCTGCAGAGTAGTTGAAAGGAAAGTTGCAAATTGCGGTTGTGTCAATTTTACTTAATAAATAACATCTGAGTGAAAATAATTGCCAGCATAGTGAAAAATACGACTGCAGAAGAAAACATCCACGTTTGTACTTTATTTTTCACTGTCACTATAGAGACGAACATGCATACATATTCAGTTAAAAAAATATAGTATAAGGTGTATATTCTATAAAAGTATAATATCTATAGTCCTCTCGTTCACTTAGATAGTAAAATGCTTTAATACTTTCAACAAATGTAAATTGTTTGTAATACAGGTGGGGAGAATACGAAAAAATCAATAATTGCAAAAATTTTAATAGACCAAATATGTCGACTTGGACGCAACATGGGCCGCCGCCTAATGAGTCGCAGCAAGCATTTTCGACTACAGTGCAGCAACAACAGTCCTCACAGCCTGCTATGCAGCGCCAGCAGGTGGGTGTTGGTGGTATTGGTCATGTAAACGGTGCACCATTTACCAATCCAGTAAGTTTTCTTTTTGTAATAAATTTAGCATTTATTGTGGTTTAAAATTACATGACTTATTTACACATTGTCTTGTTATAATAATTCGGTCCATTTGTTAAATATCTGTATAACAAAATAATAATTTTTTCCGCCTTACTTTAAACCAATTATATTTTAGTACAGTCTTTTCAATGAGATTCTAAACACACAAACATGTTTAACAAACAGAAAATATGAAAATGAATAGAAAACAAATGTCGTATGGTCGTATCGTTTGGTATCTTAATATGCTAAAATTATTGAAATTGAATTATGATAATGTTCCAAAAACGTTTCTATAATGTAAAATAAAATGTTTAAATAAATGTTATGTGTTTGACACTAGATCCATTTTATCATTTCCTAATGGGTTTAAAAATTGGAAATGAAAACGATATAATTTTTAAAACTTTAATTAAAAAATCAATTTTGACGAAGTATTAATTTTTTTTGCTTGCATAACATGGGGAAAAAACATGAAAAAGCATATAAGCATTTTATGCACTACTTCAATAACCTGATGCATGTAGCATTATTATTTTCCCACTCGTTTTGTGTATGTATTGTATATTCAGAAAACTTGAAATACTTTTTGTATTTAAAGAATTTTGAATTAATGTTCAAGCATTCTAGTATGCATATTGCAAGGCTTTAATTTGACATATAATGAAGCACATACTCTTTCTTTTCCTAATAATTATTTATACTAATGTATATTTGGCTGTTTTGCAGAACCTTTGGCCCACAAGCATCCATCCACAACCAACACAACAAGCCCCACCAGGCAATTGGAATCCAAATTTTTACCCTCAACATAATGCAATGGATCCACCTGTACAACAAAATAATTGGATACAGTCGGATTCGGGGCAAATACATTCAAATATACCAACCTCTGGGTATTTTTTAAATCAAGATCTCCAAAATTTTTCGCAGCAGTCACAACAAGAGCCAACACAACAATACCCTATAATACAAAAAACATATCAAGCCACACAGCAGTTTAGAGAACACACTCAACAAACAACTGATCAAAGCGAAACTCAGTCGATAACATCAGTTAGTTATGCTCGGCAAGATAATGCTCAGGGATCTTCGGAATGCAACACTAACAATAATAATGATGGATGGGGTGATTGGGACTGGAACGATAATAATGTGCCTCTCAAACAGCAGCAATCGCAGATACAACAAAAAAAAGGAGAGCAGGAGCAAAGTCAATCTTTTGTCGATAATCGTAAGGAAACGAATGTAATCGAAGATAGTTTTCGAAAAGAAGGTGATACCTGGAACTGGGGTAATTTAGACCAAGCAAATCAAGAACTAAGTAGTTCGATAATAATCGACCATTTGCAAAATTCGCAAGAACCACCTTTGCGAAAGCAATCAGAAAATCAATCATCTTTTCCTCCAATTACTAATGCAATTAGTGATACAGCACCAACTCCGCAGAACAAGACATCGGGCATGCAAACTGTAACAACTGGTTTCAAACCTGCAAACCTTCCACTAAACGATATTACAGAAAGTGCAGATGGGTTGCACAATAGTAGTAGCATCCCAAGCCCTGTTTACGTTTCCCAAGCCAAACCAGTTTCGAAACCACCAAGGCAGTATGCAAGTCTTATTGGTATTTTAAGTGACGGTGCGAGTTCTCTTGGGCGTCCTGCAACACCACCTCATGCTTTCCAAAACAGAACAGAATCACAATTTTCTTCCAACTCTGAAATTATGTCTTTAAATTCAACTGCCACTTTACCACCGCCTACGACAGCATCCTCGCAAACGACTTCTGTGACACGAAATCCATTTAAGAGGACTGGAATCATTCAACATCATCGTTCAAATATTATTGAAACAACATTGATTCCACAGCAGCCAAATGTTGTACTCCCACCTGCGCAGTTTTATGCAAATCCACCCCCACCACCCCTGGACTTTGCGAATCCATCAGTGGAAAATCATGAGGTCTTGGCTCCAGATAATTCGGAAGTACTGGATGAAAATCAGGAGATTGCTCCCAACAATGACCGAAATGAATATCTGCAAACAAGCCATCTCTCTGAAATTGGAAGTCATGTTGCTCCTTCGTTTCAACTGGAGATACCGGAGTCAAATAATGAGCCGGACGATTTTCCACCACCAGGTCTTTCACGGCTTGTACTTGGACAACCGGAAAATGAGTCACGCCAGATATTAGGTACAGAAACAGACAATGATTTAAACATCGAACGACAAGCTGATGGTGAAGATACGGACCCGTCGCAGCAAAGAACTATTTTTATGCCATCAGGCGAAGACCAAAACAACGTTTCAAATCAAATTGATATAACAACTGATAGAAACTTGTATCTTGTACCGGGTGAAAGCGACGTCAATGAGCAAAGAGTAGTAACTGGAACGGATAAAGGTTTGTTGATGGATGTAGCTTCATCAACGCTACAAGGTGAACAACGGGAAGTCGAACTAGACGGGGAAAATATTGAAGATCAACAACAATTATTGATCCCTCCACAACCAATATCCCATTCACACCGGCCAGTGAGTCCGATCCAAGCGAGTCGCGATGCTCCATTGGACGGCGCAAGTAGTTTTGGCCGAAAAATTGAAGGAAGTAAACATGCAGGGCAAGAATCTGAAGCAAATCTAGGTGTTGAAACAAGTATAAAAGATCTTTCAAATGTTTCCACAGGAAACGATGAAAGTGATCAGCGTGAACGTTGTTACGGCAAATCACGGCGTTCTACGGGGGATGATATGAAAAAACGCCGTCAAATAAATGATTCGAAAGAAAAGCGTTATGAAAGCGAGGACTCTGAACTCTCTAGTGAAAGAGAGCGTCGTAGGTACCGGGAATCTAGCGTTCGTAGCGACCGCGATAGGGACAGTAAAGATCGTAAAAAGCGCGACAAACGCGACATCGGTGGCGACCGCGAGAGAGAACGATACAGAGGTGATGACAATGAAAATCGATATCGTCCAGTATATTATCGCGATCGAGATACAAAAGATGATCGAGGCAACCGCTACGGAAGCGGACGATATGATCCAGATTCAAAATACGAAACAGAAAGTTCTGCCCGTCATGACCGCCGTAGAAGAGATGATCGTAATTTTAGAGGTGAACGATATGACCGAGATGCGTACGAGGATTATCGCAGATATCGTAAGTATGATGATCGAGGAGAACGCGATAACTACGAGAGAAGAGGTGGACTTCGGTCTGATGGTGACAGGGCACGTGGTGATAGAGATTACCGTGAGGAACGTGACGAACGTAGACATAAGGATCATCGTGAGAAAAAACGTACTGAATATGAGGAATATCGAAAAACAA
Source organism: Eristalinus aeneus (assembly GCA_955652365.1). Taxonomy (NCBI): domain Eukaryota; kingdom Metazoa; phylum Arthropoda; class Insecta; order Diptera; family Syrphidae; genus Eristalinus; species Eristalinus aeneus. The sequence continues at coordinate 9,186,411 of OY019132.1, forward strand.
GTAGCCGAAATGCTCGCGAGAGTGATATTGAAAAAGATACAAGACTCCGCGACAAAGATCCTCGTTATGTACTTCATGGTATGTACAGTGGTTATCCTTCATATGGGTATGATCCGTATGCAGCATATTACTACGAACAGATGGTACGTACAAATCCACAAGCATATTCAGAATGGTATAAGAAGTATTACGCCCAGTCACAACCATCAGAATCAATAACCAATGACGGGCGGGAGTCTGTGCATTCAGGTCGAAGTTCGACAAATAATGATAAAGACCGGTAAGTTTGTAACTAATTTGGTTGTGGTTTTAATGTTTCTCGTAGATTTATGTAAAGCTATGCAAATTAACTTCATTGTGTGTTTAATATATATATATATAAGTACATTCATGTCGAAACGATTTTTTATCGATGTTTGGAGTAATGACGTTAAAATTAATTTCATAGTTACGGTTTTCTTTGCGGCAGCTTTGCTGACTCGATCTGCGACCAACTGCAGTCTGTCATAATTTCCAAGTCGTTCATGGCAGCCAGGTCACAGGAGATTAGAGAGTTTATTTTATTGTTTACAAGCTTTTTAAACAAACTGCGTCTCAGTTGTGTTGGAAAAGTTTTGTCCCAATGGAATTGGAGCGTGATAGTGTGATTGCATTATATTTGACTGAAAAACTACAAGTAGCTATCGTTATAGCCCTCAAGCACCTCGACGTAAATGAATTATAAGTTTCTCGAACTATAGCTGACTACCGTTTTTAAACACTATGCTGGTTTGGAAAGTGAAAGTTTAAATTGAGCTAGGAAATTAAAGTTTGAGTTGGGAATTTTTAGAGTTTGACGTATTATAAATTACTGGTTAACACAATTGATGTATTTCGAAACACATAAAATTTATAAAAAAATAAAGAAATTATGCTAACTAAAAAAGTTAAAGAGCGAGCCATTAACCTGTTTATCTTAACTGTATAAAGATAAAAATATAGATAAATAAAAAAATATTTTATAAGACTGTCTAAGTAAAACTGGGGATTTCCATTTGCTACATGAATGAGACGTGGGGTGACTACAGAGTCTTTATAAGACATTTTCTATTCTGTTTCTGAAAACAAAATTAGATATCCTGTTCAAGAACCACATTGGCTGCTGAGTTTAACGAACAGTGAACCTTTCCTAACACAAGTTTAACGCGCTTTGTTCGAATTCATATATCTTTTAAATTATCATGTTTCACCAGCTAAGACTGATGATGTAAAACGAAAAAGTTCATAAGCTCTGAAAAACATTATTTCGATATATGCAATATCGAAACTAATGTACCTTACGAAATTGTAAATGAAATGATTAGATTCTGTTTATGCCATAATCGGGATATTATAATATACGTTTGTATATAATGTTAACATGTTAACAGTTAAAGAAGGCATTACGACAAAAAAGATCAAGAAGAATTTGCTTATTTAGAGTAAGTAAAGAGAAAGTAAAGAACTTGGGGCAACAGTAGTTGTTTCGCTATTTAAGTTACAAAGGTAACAGAAATTTCAAATTTACTGTTACATTGAGAAGAAAATCGTTTGCGCAAGTATAAGCCTTGTACATATGGTTGTACATATATATACATTCTTATTTTCACAAAGCAAGCTTGTCTTAATCAAAATGTGTATGTCGGTGTCATTCATCAGGATCATTTAGCATCAATTTCTACTTAATAGTTGTTTCGTGTAATACCTTTTTTGCAATCCAATTGACCACATAATTCCAATTACTTTATTTATTAAACTTCTAATACCATAAACATTTATTTCATATTTTTAATATTAACAATCATAGCAGTAAATAGATTTGCTCATCAGTGTGAAGTAAAAAATTTAAGTAATAGCGAAAACTTGGCCTGCCTTATATGTAATTTTCAATTTAAATACATTTAAATATGTTAATAAAAAACTTTATTAGTTTGTATAATATTTAATACAGAAAATATATATATATATATATATATATATATATGTGAAAATTATGTATATGTTTGCTGGAAATATAACCAATATAGATATTCTGCGCAACATCACCAACACATTCCCTTCACGAACGAATATCATGGACATTTTATGCAATCAGAATCTTTGAATACAACCATTTCATCCTCAATGAATTCAACCCTGATTGAACCACACCAACGCAGAGGGAATAGTGTTTTAAAAGGCGAATCACATGACAATTCAATGCCTGGAGCCGTTTATTATGCACCGACAGCGAGAACATACTATGCTCGAAGTGAATACTCAGATTTAAGGTGGTTACAAGTTATACTTAATAGTAAAAGTAATTTTGTTTATTATTTTAAATTATCAATCTAATGTTAAAAGAAGATTTGTTACTCCCTCTTCAAATAGAGTATTTAACTTTTATTAACTTCAAAAAAATGTGCGTATTTTTAAGAAAGTATTTTTATCAACAGCTGAACGAGTACATATAATATATTCCGATGATAAATTAATAGATTCAAAAAAGATAAACGTAAAAAGAAACGGATTGAGACTCTTCCGGGTTTTATCAGTACTGAATGTTATGTTTTAAAGTTTTAACTGTTCTTTAAAAACAATTGGTAGCGTCGAAACATTGCTATCAACTTTTTTTTTAAGAACATATGGTATATATATATATCATAAAAACTTGACATAAATCATATTTCTACATTTCCATTAATCGATTCATTTATAGAGGTAATATGGCGTTGAAATCAAATAAGAAATGCATATGTACATAAAAGTGTGTGTAATGTAAATATGAGGGAGGTACATTTTCGTTTTGTATCATTTGTGTATGTTCATTTATTTTCGGTACTATGCTTCTTCTTCATTGTAACATTTTCATAACGATTGTTTTAAATTATTATTTTTTTAGTCTAAAGTTTTATAAATATTAAAAAATCATAAAATTATTTCTTTTTGTATTTTTAATGCAGGGATAATAATTTATCACTAAATTTAACCGATGTAGCTAATAAAAAACATCAGCCAGATCCACAACGCCTTACACCACTTAAATTTCTTAACGAACACCCAGTCATTTCATTAGGCCCTGGTTTGATGGTAGCTGTAAAGCCGAAATATTCTCAAAATGGAGTTTCTAATGTTGTAAAAATATTTAAAATGGGTGTTAACGATTCCACAAATAAATTATTTCAATCATTTCCTGGACCATTGGTACGCGGACTAACACATAAAAAAACTATAATAGAGTTTTGCGAAGAACAAATACGTTTGGGACCACTTGCTAGCGGTACCGACTCAAGACAAAATTCAGCTAATAATTTACAAACATTCTGTCAAATTTATAAACCCTCTTATACTTTGTTGTGGAATTTACTAATTTTACTACTGCGCCAGAACGGGGTAAGTTAAATGACATAAAAAGCTATATTTTATATATTTTATATATAACTGCTTTTAGATGGTAGTTGGGACAGATATCGCAGAACTTTTAATGAAAAATCATAAACAATTCCCATATGACACCACTCAAATGAATTCGGTATCATCTTCAGTTTATCACAATTCGGATGAACAAAATAAGTCTAACGACATCATATCTAATCACTCTGAACAAGAGGTCGACGCTGTTAAAAATGATGGTGATAACGAATCGGATAATAGTCCGGATAGGCACATAGAGTCAAAAGCGCCTCTACTTTCTGAAGTGGAAATAACTGATAAGTTTAGGTACCATTTGCTTTATGGAAACGTCAACGAAGCCTTAGAATGGGCGACAGATAATAATCTATGGGGTCACGCCTTGTTTTTGGCTTCAAAAATGGATAAAAGATCGCATGCAAATGTTATGATGAAATTCGCAAATAAGTTGTCACTTAATGATCCATTGCAAACACTATATCAATTAATGAGTGGAAGAACTCCGTCGAGTGTAACGAGCGTTCAAGATGAGAGATGGGGTGATTGGCGCCCACACTTGGCAATGATATTGTCAAACACATCACAAAAACCGGAACTCGATAGGAAAGCAATTACAACATTGGGAGATTCTCTTTTTAATCGTGGCGATATTTACGCAGCACATTTCTGTTATTTGATGGCTCAAGTTGGTTTTAACAAATATCCACACGAACAAGGCGAAACAATGATGATGCAAAGTTCAGTCAGGTATGTTGGCCTTATCTTTTGAATATAAGTATGCAATAAATTATCTAAAGAAACACAAAGCAATTAGGAAAGCATTAACATATCCAATAACAACTTTTGTATAAAATTGTTACAAATATTTTCAATATCAGATTACACAATGATAATTTCTAGTACTCGAGAACATATTTTCATTTTACCTATGACCCCACAGTCATGATTCGTAGAGGGAAGAATCGGGTCGACAATTTCGCCATGTTCTAGTTTCTCATTGAAGAAAATTTTCTTCTGATTATTTAAAGTTTGTTTGTGGTTCGTCGGGCTTCGAAAATGACTGCCTACGTTAAACATTCTCAATGTTTAAATTTCGTTGCGTTTCAGAACCCGTGTGTCATTTTCGGAATTTGAAATTTAATTTTGTATCGCGGAGTTGTCTCCAAAGACGCCACTATAAATAGTTTCCGAAACTTGAATTGTAAAATTTCTTATATTTTGAAGATACATTTAACTTTGTGATGGTATAAGTATATACATAATTTAGTCACCACTGCATTAATGGATTGATTGCTATATAGAGTCACTTTTTTCATTGTTGCATTGTTAAAATCAGTCGTTACGGTAACAGAAATAAAACGGGTAAATGTTACAAATGTTCATGTATTTTTCTTATTTTTTATTTCTTCCTGTGTTCATATTATTAAGTGAGAAGTGTCATCCAGTGTAGTGTTTTTGTTTTTTAAGTAAGTTATTGCTTTAAAACTTAATAACAGTGCTCTATTTTATGAAACGAAATACAAAAAAAAAAAAAAAAATCAAGCATGGAGGTATTGGGATATTTTACATCATCTGATCTGGTTTTGCATGCGAATTTTGGTCCTGTTTGCGTTGATGGCCTGGTCAAGTGTCGTCGGATACAACGGTTAAGATGGCTACGTAACAAAGGACGGCGTAGCCTAGGGTTATGCACACGAGTCGAGAAGGATCTTTACTAACTTGGAGTGCACAACTGTAGGCAGCTACATCGTGCTGTCTGAAGAGGCATGTTGTTGTAGGCCCAGGTCCACCTCGGACTGTAGCGCCACAATAAGAAAAAGAAAAAGATCTGGTACCGGGTGAAATTTATAAAAATTTCTTAGATTCACACCTAAGATGTGATTTTGTAGATAATTAGCCATTAGCTCTTTAGCATGACTATGACCCCATGGGTCTGTTCACGCGAATATTATCTATGTTAGTGCACAGGTCAAGTTGCCATACAGCATCCGATGGGATGGACTCGGCAAGAAAACGATAAAAAACTGCGACATATACTACAGCGTTTGCTATAGAGTGATGCGAATTTGTTGTTCGAGGCAGACTGGAAAAAAGTCTTGAGCTACGACCCCGTCAGCGAACGCCTCATGACAATCCGCATCAAGGCTAAATTCGGGAACATTAGCCTAATATGCGCCTAACACGGCCCAACAAAGGAGAAGGATGACAACACCAAGGATGAATTCTATGATCTCCTAAAAAGAACATACGGTCGACACCCCAGCTACGACACCAAGATCGTTCTAAAAGACTTCAACGCTCAGCAAAGGAGGGAATCTTTGTTAGAGTCATCGGTTAACACAGCCTACACGACAACATCCGGAAACGGACCAGGTCTGTAAGACTTCGCCTCGGGGTGGAACCTCTCTGTACCTTCTCGGTTCCCACAACTGAACATCCACAAAGCGACCTGGCGATCCCCTGATCAATCCACCGTCAACCAGATTGATCACGTTACGATCGATGTCAAACTCTCCTCTAGCAATCTCGATGTCAGAACCTTCCGAGGTGCAAACATCGACTCGGATCATCACCTTGTTGTAGCCAAGGTAAGAGGCCGGGTATCGAAAGAGCAACGGAGTCGAGACAGGTCGAAACGGTTCGACGTTACAATCGCAACAGATCGTTAGGAACTTTGCCGACCGAGAATTCCTGAAACTCGCTCAAAGTTCGACGCATTGACCAAAGAGGAAGACTGGAAACGTTGTCAAGAAGCCATCAAAGAAGCTGCCACTGATGAGCTGGGTTTGACGTTACCACCCAGATGGAACCAATGGTTTGACGACGAGTGCAGGCAAGCACAGATATGGTCGGAGGAAATCATGCCCGATGAGTGGAATTTAAGCGTAATTTGCCCGGTCCACAAGAAAGGAGACCCCTTTGACTGCGCCAATCCAATTATCGAGGGATCAGTCTCCTTAACATCGCATACAAGATCCTCTTTGCCGTATTGTGTGAGTGTCTGAAACTGTTTGTCCAGGGCCTGATAGGTCCCTATCAGTGTGGTTTCAGACCAGGGAAGTCCAAAATAGACCAGACGATGAACTATTACTCAAATATACCGGAAGTTCTAGACATAGGTATGTTGGAATTAACTGATAATGAGATAATTTATGGGTTACAAAATTTTAAACTTAATAACAGCCCAGGCACCGATGGGGTCCCGGCTGTTATATTAAAAAGGTGGGTGAGTTCATGTTATAGACCACTGAAAATTATATTTAACCAATCACTTTTTAATGGTGAATTCTTAAATGAATGGAAGTATTCCTTTATAATATCAATTTACAAAAGCGGTTTAAAGCAAAAAGGAGAAAATTATAGGCCTATATCAAAGCTTTCATCAATTCCTAAATTGTTTGAAAGCATTATAAAAGAAAAATTACAATATTATATAAAAGAAATCATTTCGAATAGGCAGTATGGCTTCATGCGGGGAAGGTCATGTTCTACTAATTTATCATTATTTTTATTTATTATTTGCGAATTTAGAAAATCGATTGCAAGTTGATGTACTTTACACTGACTTCACGAAAACCATTCATAAGGTACATCATACGCTTCTTTTGAACAAGCTTAATTCTTTGGGAATTCACTCAACAATGCTTGAGTGGTTTTCCAATTACTTAACAGGGAGAAAGCAATTGATAAAAATTGATAGATTTAAATCACGTATAATAAAAGTAACATCTGGTGTGATGTATATGGTCATAGATAACCATATACTAAATCGACTAGAAGAAATTAAAGACCTCGGAGTATTATTTGATACTAAGTTGGATTTTACACTTCACTATAATTACACTATGGTGAAGTCTAACGCTATGTTAGTATTGCAAGGATTTCCGGGACATATCTATCTATTGCTCGTTAGTTAGACCTTAATTGGAATATTCATCCATCATTTGGGACTCACCATATGAGACTCACGAACTCAGACTCGAAAGAGTTCAAAAAAATTTCACGAGATATGCAAGGCAGCGTCAGCCACGTAGTTAGTTAGTTAGTAGAATGACTTTTATTTCGATTTGAAATTCATTACATTAAATATATAACCTAAGTCTATTTTGGTTTGGCCTATGGCCGTCCACCAGTTTGACAATATTTCCTTGTTTTTTTTTATTGTTTTACATTTATGTTTTTGCTTTTAAAGAAAACAAACAATTTATACAATGAAAATTAAAAATCTTAAAATCCTCGGACCCCATTTAAGATTTGAATTGTTTCATCAATTTTCAAGATATACGAATTAAAGAATCTCACTCGAATTTCTTTTAAAATTGGACATACTGCAAAAAAGTGAAATACATCCTCTCGTATCTTCATATTGCAAAGATTACACATGATAGGTAGCTCTGGACGGTGTGGAACGAAATTCAGGCTCAGTAGCTCTCTTCTGAAAACGGTTTTAATTTTTTCTATTGAGTTGCAATTTAAAAAGTAAGTTTTATCTTCTAGGTCGTACTTCAGTTTACTGTATTATGTCCTATATTGGGAGGACTGTGCATCCGTTCTAAATTTATTATGCACATTTCGACCTACTTTTTCCAATAGAACGTTGAGATGTGCTCTAAGATGTTCAAAATGTCCATCGGGTGTTATCCTTAAGGTTACTCCACAATTTGATGCAAGGCGTTCCCATTCTCGAACGAAACTTGTTCTATTCCTTATTACATTCTTGAGTACTACTTTCGGTAGTCTATCGCCACTCATTGCCATAACTTTTACTATATAAGCAAAATGTAGTCTGAATGTTTCCAAAAACATAGGTGGAGTACCGGTCTCTAGATGCAGCATATAATTAGGCGTAGCACTTGGCAAACGGAATATTCGTTTTAAGAAGTATCGAAGAAACCTCTCAACTTCATCAAAGGAACTGTATCCCCACACCTGTGCTCCATATAAAAGAACTGAAGCTGCAGTTGAGCGAAAGAGTTTCTGCTTCGAGCTATGCGTAACATACCTGTTGTTGATGCAGCGACTCCATACTGATGAGATTGCTCGTTTGGCTTCAGACAATTTAACTTCTAAGTGTTTCTTCATATTAAGGTAAGATGACACCAGAATGCCTAAGTATTTGTACTCGCGAACCACTTCCACCGGTTCCCTTTGATATGCCCATCTTTCACTTCGAGAATATCTGCCACAACCGCCTTTGAACACCATTACCTTCGATTTACCCACGTTCATCATGAGTTGCAACCCATCCACATTGTCGAAAAGGAAGACGATGTCATCCGCATACTTAAGAGCCAGAATTTTAAGCTGCCGAGCTCGATTCCACCTTTAACAGCATCCGATATGTCGTTGATGAATAATATAAAGGGTAACGCATTCTTGTTTCACACCCATCGTTGTTGTAAACTCTTCAGATATTGACTCCCCGTCCCGTACATACGCCACATTATTAATATGTTTATTATTTTCGTCGAGAAGCCGATATTATGCAGCTTGTAAAACAGAGTCTCACGCGTTATGGTGTCGAAGGCTGCATATAGTTTTTTATGTTTCTATTTATATATCTCCGCAATATTAAGTAGTGCAAAACCTTGATCGATTGTCGAGTAATTCTAAATCCTGACTGAAACACATGCAAAACTTTTTTATTTTTATCCCAGCAGGTAAGCCTGTTGTATATAAGGGCGGCAAACAACTTGGCAGATGTGTTCAGGAAAGATATTCCTCTGTAGTTTGAAGGATCATCATAGTCGCCCTTTTTGTGCAGTGGATAGATAATTGTAACCACTTACAAAATTATTTTGAGATAGTCCTAGCCGAGCATTAAAATCACCAATGAGCTTCAGATTTGTTTCCCTCAGGTTCTGTAGCACTTCCTTAAGCTTTTCATAATCGCGTTGCCAGTGATTTGCGTTCAAATAAATGGTAACTATAAACAAGGCACTGTTATTCATTCTTATTTCAAGGACATACGATTCCTCTATTCTTTTAAAATTAACCTCTGTGCGATTAAGACTTTTCCGATAACCATATAATTCTCCTTCCAAATATTGACGATTTAATTGCAGGTATCCACTTCAATTCGTATTTTAAAAATAGGTTTTCAAATCTCTTCTCTTCATTTTCTAATACGTGAGTTTCAAATAGTACAAAGATGTCGAATTTGTTGACATAATTAAAAAAAATTGTAAATAATAGTTTATTTTTCAACCCGGCTACGTTATATCTTAAAATACTTAATTTAATACTGTTTTCGTTCTGGTAGACTCTTCTGTTTTAGGCCTCGCCTGAAGACGTACTCCTGTGCCCATTCAAACGGTTTTCAGCATATTTGTCGATAATATTGACAGCATTGTTATTTTGTGACATACTTGACGAATTTCGAGTACTCATACCGTGCTTAGGTTGTAAAATGTCTCCAACTAAATTTCTCAGTTCTTCCAAACCGCATTCGTCAGCCATGTATCGCAATGTTATAAATTACCATAATAATTCACCAGAACTACTTTTTCTTATGAATTTATATGCTCCCTAAATATTTCTTCGGATGAGAAAGTTAATGTTTGATAAAAGGTGTAATGTAAAATCGAAAAGTTAATGATATATATATATATATTTCTTGAATTCAGTAATATTAATTTACACGTCCTTATTGTCTGGGAAGAAAAGTAAAACTAATGCGTGTTTAGAAAAAACGAGAATGTGAGCGAAGTTGCCGAAGTCGGAATTTCCTTTTTTAGAGGAAGTTGACTGCAGCTAGTCCAATGTCATCTTTCAGATTAGTGTTCGCTACTAGGTGTCGTTATAGTCGTTAACGCTGCGACCGCACTGTGATGCCAAATCTCGATCATTCTGTCCGGTCGAACCAGCTGGTTCGAAAGAGTCCAGTAGACGACACAATTTTTGAACTGGCCGCGAACATGTACCATAGGCTGTTTTCAATGTTGCGTTGCGTATGAGTCCATCGCTGCCCGGGTGCACTTCTGTAATTCGGCCTAAACGCCAATGTGTCGGAGGCAAATTTTCATGCCTGACCAGTACTATGTCACCAACGCGTATGTTCTCCTCTCGTCGCTGCCATTTGCCACGAATTTGTAAGTTGCGCAAGTATTCATCACTCCACCGTTGCCAAAATTGCTGATGAACTTTTTGTAACCACTGCCAGAACATCAGCCGATTACTTGGAACTTCAGTGAGACTCTGTTCCGGAACTGCTATAATCGGACTTCCAATGAGGAAATGTCCTGGGGTCAAAGCCAGTATGTCGTCTGGGTCATCGTGCACCGGTATCAATGGACGCGAGTTAAGACATGATTCGATACGCACTGCTAGGGTCTGCAGCTGGCTATACCACAGAGTTTGGGCTCCTACGAGACGCACCAGATGACGTTTTGCCGACTTCACCGCCGCCTCCCATAATCCACCCTGGTGTGGGGCTCCGGGGGTGATAAAGTGCCAATTAGAACCCATATTGGCCAAAGCTTGCCGATTCGGTTCACTGCTCCAAGCCTGCAAGTCCTCCTTCAGAATGCGGTTTGCTCCTACAAATGCAGTGGCGTTGTCGCTATACAGGTCCCGACATGGTCCGCGTCGGCTGATGAATCTTGTAAAGGCCGCAAGAAAGGCCTGAGAGGACAGATCGTCCACCACCTCAAGATGCACGGCTTTCGTCACCATGCAAATAAAAATTGCTAAATACGTCTTGATGGTCGAGCGAGATCGTTTCGTCCCAATACGCAAAGAGAAGGGACCACAATAGTCGACGCCTGATGCACTGAATGGACGGGAAGCTGTCACTCGTTTTCTTGGTAACGAAGCCATTTGCTGCACGAAAATAACACCCCGCTGACGTCGGCAAATAACACATCTGTGCAAGTATGTTCGGACCGCTTGTCTCGCCTGCAAAATCCAGTACCGATGGCGGAGAGTATGTAGCATTAATTGCGCTCCCCCATGTAGCGTTGTTTCATGCGCTTGCAGTATTATAAGTCCAGTTAAAGGACCCGATTTCGGCAGAATAATCGGGAAACGATACTCAGTGGGTACAGGTGCGTTCTTAAGTCGACCGCTAACACGTAGAATACCCTCGTCATCCAAAAATGGATTGAGTGAACGTAACCCACTCGAGTGCGGTAAACTGGAGGAATTCCGAAGGGCTTGAATTTCATTGGGGAAACATTTACCTTGTTCCAAACGAATTAAGATCTCCAAGGCGCCATCTAGCTCTTCGGGAGCGATTACAAAACTTTGTAGAAGATGTGTTCTTCGCGGTGTCCAACGTTTGATGCGAGCAACCGTTCGTAGAAGGCGAGGGAGGGAACTAAAACGCTCGACAAGAGGAATTATTTGCCCGTCTAGCCTTCGTGTTGTGAGTTCAGGAACAACTGTAACCACTAAAGCACGTAAGGAACTTCTCTCTTCATCAAGCAGTGTTGAAAGTTCCTCTTCGTTGAGTGTGATGTTGTCTTCGGAGTTGAATGGCTCATCCATCAACCACTCTACCTTGAAGCCATAGGCGATGCTTCAACAGTGCCTCTGCCCCAATTCCTCGACTGGCACAATCAGCTGGGTTTTGAGCCAATCTAATATGATGCCATCGGTCGGGAGATGTAAGTTCCTGAATTTGCCTAATCCTATTCGAAACAAATGGCTTTAATGTAGCTGGATGTTTGCGGATCCAACAAAGCACAATCTTCGAGTCCGACCACAAATGATATGGTGTGTTCTGCAATCCTAATGCGGTGCGAACGTGTTGAAGCATCACAGCTAATAAGTGTGCTGCACACAATTCCAAGCTAGGTATCGTTGAACCTTTTAATGGAGCCACCTCGGTTCGAGCTGTAAGAAACGAAATGTTAGCAGGTGCATCTTGACAAGTTGTTTTGGTATAGAGAACGGCGGCGTATGCGCGTGAACTCGCATCGCAAAAGCCGTGAATTGTGGTTACTTCTTTGTCCGACATACCCAACCACCTGGGCACACGGAAAGTGTTAAGCGCGTGAAGTCCATTCCGGAATAAGGTCCATTCCTTAGACAAATCTGTAGGTGGAGGGGCATCCCAAGTAAGCCCTGCAGACCAAAGAGTTTGGATGAAAATTTTGCCGGTAACAACGACCGGGGCGAGGAGCCCGGTGGGGTCAAACAATTGTGCGACTTCACTGAGGACTGTCCTCTTTGTGGGGTATTTGACCGCCTGCTTAAGATCCACGTTGAAAAATAGCTCGTCGCTCACTGGATCCCACTTTAATCCGAGCACCGACGTTGTTGTAGGGTTAATGATGTGTTCAGCTGAAACGGGTGCCTCGCTATTGATGCCTTGAAGAACTTGTGGATAGTTGGAATTCCATTTTCGAAGTCTGAAATGTCCAGCGGCAAGAATTCTGTCGACGTTAGCGCCCAATTGCACTGCTTCCGGAATAGAGCCGCAACTAGTTAGAAAGTCATCTACATAAAACGACATTGAAATCACATTACGCGCTGCTAACGCTTGATTGCAGTCAACCACTTCACCGTAGTTATCGAGGGCACATTGATGTAATGTACGCACTGCGTTGAAGGGGCTACACGCCATGCCATACGTCACTGTATTCAAATTATACACTCTGATCTCTTCGTCGGGTGACTCCCTCCACAAAATTCGCTGAAACTTCCGATGATCTGGTGCCACTAAGATTTGGCGAAACATCTTCTCGATGTCCGCCGTAAGAGCGACGGAATAACGACGTAATCGATAGATGATGTCGACCAAAGGATCCTGAATCGTTGGACCAACCAATTGAACGTCGTTTAGAGAGATTCCAGTACTCGTTCGAGCGGAAGCGTTGAAAACTACCCGAAACTTGGTTGTCACTGCGTGGTGGGGTATATAGTATCCACTTCCATGCTCATTTAGTTGGCCTGCTTCTTCTATATGACCTAGTGTACAATACTCACGTATGAATTCAACGTACTGCTTTCGCAAATCATCATCTCCAGCTAATCGACGTTCGAGACCATGGAACTGCCGGAATGCGTTTCGATAGGAGTCCCCAAGACCGTTCACATGGCCACTAAATGGCATGTAGACAACATATCTGCCACCTCTAGTTCGATAATGAGTCGTTGAAAAGATCCGCTCACACTCATTGTCTTTAGCCTCATCTCGCGATTCTTCCAGTCTCCAAAAGTTCCGGACTAGTTCCTCTAGACTTGGCTCACCTTCAGATACCTGGACACGGAGTGTGCGTACAGAGTGAAGATGAGGTCACAGCTGGACCAAAAACAACCCATCCAAATCTCGTTTGTTGAGCGTGCGGTTCATCTTGCTTCCCGTTTATGATGCCACCTTGAACAACTAGACCCCAAACATCAGATCCTATGAGCACATCGATGCCGCCAGGTGTACCAAACCATGGGTCAGCCAGTTGAAGACCCTCCAAATGCTTCCATAGAGCCACGTCGATTTGCACCGCTGGGGTTATCGAGGTGATCGAGGAAACAACCAAAGCCGATATGCGCAGTAAAAATGCAGAGTGTGTTGACTTAAGTTCTAAAGAAACGCTTCCTTTCGTTCGAGTCTGAGTTAATGCACCAATTCCTTCCACTTCCAACTCGCATTTGGTTCTGCGAAGATTTAAATAACAAGCCATTCGATCAGAGATTAAGCTTACCTGCGATCCTGGATCGCAGAGGAGACGAAATAGGCGTTGTTCTTTTCCTTCGAAAATTGCATATGCGCGCGCAGTAGCAAGTAACACCGTACGATCTCCCCGAGTAAGGCAAGTTATTACTGGTTCGGCTAGTCATGGAGCCGGTTGGGACGACTTCGCATCTACTGTTGAAGTATCCTTGCATTTCAGATTCGACGATGCGGAGACTGCAGTTTGACCACTTATCTCACGGCAAAATTGAATATGGTGCTTCCTACCACATTGTCGACAACCACCTGATGAGCACTGTTTAGAGTTGTGTCCAGTTTTGAGGCAGTTAAAGCACAAACCAGAATTCTTTAATGCCTCAAAACGCTGGTCAGTTTTCATGTTGATGAGGGATTGGCACCGCGTCACCCTGTGAGGCCCTTGGCAATAGCAGCACCGTAGCCCTTCCGTAGTAACCAAACAGGATTTAACATTTGGACTTCTATATTGAGATTTAGTTGCAGATGTTTCCGGACGCTGTGCAACTCGGAAAACTAGGCTAAGAGAGGCTATGAGCCCTCCTTTCCAAAAATTCGAGGAGTTGTTTAGTAGTGGGAATTTTGTTGGGATCCGAACACATGCACCATTCTCGTTTTGTGCTACTAGGTAGTTTTGACACAATGATTGGAACCGTAATGGAATCCCATTGTTCCACAGGAAGCTTCATAACCTTTAAAGCGCGAAGCGATTCTTGCACTGTATCAACAACTGTAAGTAAAGACTTTGAACTTTCGTCTACAGCTGCCTTCAAGTTCAAAAATCTTGATACGTGTATCTCCGACAGCAGCCTGGGGTTATCAAAGCGATTTTTTAATGCTGTCCACACGTCTTCGTAACCACCCGCATACAACCCACCGACCAATGGCACATCCCTTGCACATACTGCTTGTCGAAGCTTATTAAGCTTATATGCCTCTGGGAAACAGGCATTGTGCACCAGTGTCTCAAACATATCCTTGAATGCCAGCCAGTTGGAGTATGATCCGTCGAAAGATGGGATTGTGACTGGGTCTAACCTTATGTCGAAACTAGGCGAATAACTGGCGGTCGTATCAACTGACTTTGAAATTTCGGATGCAGCCGCAGCTAACTTTCGATTTAATATGACGCAGGTTTTATTATAGGAAGTTTCCACTTGCTCCCATAGCTGGTCATGTTCAGGCAATTCATCCTCCCTAGCAGCACCAACCAACTTCTCGTGATTTCGCACAAACCGATTGTAATGTCCGGTAATTGAGGTTAGCTCTTGGTTTAACTGGGCGATGTCGCATCCGTCTAGGTTAGCACCGTGTACACGGTCATGGATTCTTTTGATGACATTGACCGCCGACAATCTCAAGTTGAGCTCCGCCATGATCACAATTTTAGGAAAAGTCGTAGAAGTTTCTAGCAGTTCTGGAATGAAATCTGCACGAAATTAATTTTGCCAAAAATGCGAGATCCTCAAGCATAAAGGCCTCATTCCTCACAGGAGGTACCAAAATGTAATGTAAAATCGTAAAGTTAATGATATATATATATATATTTCTTGAATTCAGTAATATTAATTTACACGTCCTTATTGTCTGCGAAGAAAAGTAAAACTAATGCGTGTTTAGAAAAAACGAGAATGTGAGCGAAGTTGCCGAAGTCGGAATTTCCTTTTTTAGAGGAAGTTGGCTGCAGCTAGTCCAATGTCATCTTTCAGATTGGTGTTCGCTACTAGGTGTCGTTATAGTCGTTAACGCTGCGACCGCACTGTGATGCCAAATCTCGATCAAAAGGCATAGAACCAATTACGGTTACAATGAACCCATTACTAGGTGCATTAAAACCTTTAATGACCTTTGCAACGAAATTGATTTTACATTGCCACGATCAGAGTTTAAGGAGATTGTCTATACTTTGTTTCTTGATTGATATTGTTTATTTGGTGAACTGTGTGATGAAAAGTCGGTAGATGATCCTTAGTCGTGCAGCAAACATCTGCTGTGTAAAGCGATACGGAGAGCTAACACTTAGAGAACGTAGTGTTTTGTGTTGCTCCGCGATAGATTAAAAAAAAGAAAAAAAAAAGATTTTCACATAACGGTAGATCCTGGAAAAGACTCAAGAAGCTCAAATCGACACTCAACACCTATCGTCGATTTTAAGGCCGCATATGACAGTGTGTATAGAGACGAGCTCGATTCCACCTTTAACAGCATCTTATATGTCGTTGATGAATAATATAAAGAGTAACGCATTCTTGCTTCACACCCATCGTTGTTGTAAACTCTTCAGATATTGACTCCCCGTCCCGTACATACGCCACATTATTAATATGTTTATTATTTTCGTCGAGAAGCCGATATTATACAGCTTGTAAAACAGAGTCCCACGCGTTATGGTGTCGAAGGCTGCTCGGAACTCAACAAAGAAAGCATACAGTTTTTTATGTTTCTGTTTATATATCTCCGCAATATTAAGTAGTGCAAAAACTTGATCGATTGTCGAGTAATTCTAAATCCTGCCTGAAACACATGCAAAACTTTTTTATTTTCATCCCAGCAGGTAAGCCTGTTGTATATAAGGGCGGCAAACAACTTGGCAGATGTGTTCAGGAAAGATATTCCTCTGTAGTTTGAAGGATCATCAAAGTCGCCCTTTTTGTGCAGTGGATAGATAATTGCCTTTTTAAACCTTTTTGGAATGTTTGCTGAGTCAAAGATTCTATTAAACTTTTCTACAAGTGCAGACATAAATTCGGATGTGCGGTTTTTATAGAACTCATATGGAATTCTGTCATCACCGGGGGCCCTTCTGGTCTTTGCTTTGTTAATGATTTCTTTGATTTCTTCTAATGAAAACGGTGAGATCTGTGGAGAGTTAAGCAGATTAATAAAGTGGTCCATTAATTGCGATGCTTTAAGCGACGAGGCGATGCTATTCGTTTGGCCATTTATATATTTTACAGCTTTCCAAAATTCCGCTGAGAACCTTGAGTTGTTTATAATAGCGATACGCTGTTGCTCATATTGTAGCTAATTTTCATAGCAAATGCGCTTGAAGTTCTTATTTGCTTCGCCATATAGTGTTTTAAAGAGGCTGGTATTATATTCCCTAAAAAGTTTTAGTAACTTAAATAGTTATTTCTAGCTCTCAAACACTCATAATAAAACCACTTTTGTTTTGGGATTTTATTTTTTCTTGGAAGTATGCTCGGAACTGCATTTTTAATAATCATCGACATCCGGTGGAATATCCACTGTATATAATCGCTCAAGTTCATGGTTCAGATTACTGCGATACATATTTCGCGTTCGGTCATTCCAAGTTAGTTTTGGTAGAAGTCCTAATTGCCTTATACTCCTCTCATTTGTAGGCCTAGATACCAAACAATTTACTACAAGTGGCATATGGTCCGAAAAAGTCTCCAATCCTACTCGAAAGTCGATGAGGCGAAAGTTCCAATTTCCAGAGATGCAGTAGTAATCAATTACAGAGCATGCTTTTCCACGGATAAATGTGAACTCTCCACGATAATCGCCTTCACAACTTCCATTTAGAATATTGTAGTCGTATGCATCGGCAAGATCAAGTATCTTTCTACCCTTATGGTCACAAATTTCGTCTTTGGAGGTGCGATTTATGCGCACTGTGGGTGATTTGTAACCACTTACAAAATTATTTTGAGATAGTATTAGCCGAGTATTAAAATCACCAATGAGCTTCAGATTTGTTTCCCTCAGGTTCTGTACTTCCTTAAGCTTTTCATAATCGCGTTGCCAGTGATTTGCGTTCAAATAAATGGGAACTATAAACAAGGCACTGTTATTCATTCTTATTTCAAGGACATACGATTCCTCTATTCTTTTAAAATTAACCTCTATGAGATTAAAACTTTTCCGATAACCATATAATTCTTCCCCGCTTCTCCTTCCAAATATTGATGATATAATTGCTGGTATCCACTTCAATTCGTATTTTAAAAATAGGTTTTCAAATCTCTTCTCTTCATTTTCTAATACGTGAGTTTCAAATAGTACAAAGATGTCGAATTTGTTGACATAATTAAAAAAAAACTGTAAATAATAGTTTATTTTTCAACCCTTCTACGTTATAACTTAAAATATTTAATTTAATACTGTTTTCGTTCTGGTAGACTCTTCTGTTTTAGGCTTCGCCTGAAGACGTGCTCCTGTGCCCATTCAAACGGTTTTCAGCATATTTGTTGATAATATTGACAGCACTGTTATTTTGTGACATACTTGACGAATTTCGAGTACTCATACCGTGCTCAGGTTGTAAAATGTCTCCAACTAAATTTCTCAGTTCTTCCAAACCGCATTCGTCAGCCATGTATATTCGCAATGTTATAAATTACCATAATAATTCGCCAGAACTACTTTTTCTTATGAATTTATATGCTCCCAAAGATTTCTTTGGCATTCCTACTGAGCTCGTCAGATTGTGTAGGATGACGATGAAGAACTCTCGCTACTCCGTCAAGGTCAGTAACGAACTCACCGAGACTTTTAGACAAGTCGACGCACTGTCATGTGACTTCTTTAACATCATCATTGAGAAGATCGTGAGTAACTCACAAGTCAACCACAGAGAAACGATCTTCCACAAGTCAGTTCAATTGCTAGCTTACGCTGATGACATTGACGTGGTTGGACGAACACAGTGAGCCGTCAATGAGGCGTTTGTTGGCATTGAAGCGGAAGTGGCTAAAATGGGTCTTGCGGTAAATGGGCAAAACTGTCATCAAGAATGGACACCCAACATCGACGTCTCGAAAAGAGCGTGAAACTGGGCAGCCGATACTTCGAATCTAGTCAAGGATTTCGTCTATCTCGTCTTGGCGGTAAATAGGGACAACAACATCAGTGCCGAAATCAAACGCAGAATCACTCTTGCCATTCGTTGTCTCTTTCTGCTCAAGAGGCAATTGAGTAATAAAGCCCTCTCTCAAAGGACTAAGCTCGCTTTATATAACAGCTTGATCATCCCAGTCCTACTCCATTGCCCGGATACCTGGACTTTACCAAAGGTGGATGTAGGAGCCCTTAGTCTTTTTGAGAGAAAAGTTTTGCGTCCGATTTTTGGTCCTGTTTGCGTTGATGGCATCTAGAGGAGAAGATTTAACGACGAACTATATGGGCTATACAGCGACATGCGCCTGGTTAAGCGTCTGCGGATACAACGCTTAAGATGGCTAGGCCTTGTAGAGCGTACGGACACCACTGCTCCGACTAGAAAAGTCTTTGAATCAGAGCCATTGGGACAACGCAACAGAGGACGGCCTAGGCAAAGGTGGCGCACACAAGTGCAGAAGGACCTCAACCAACTTGGAGTGCGCAACTGGGGGCAGCTGGCAAAAGATCGTGCTGGCTGGAGAGGCATGTTAGTTGAGGCCCATGTCCACCCCGGACGCGGATCGAAAGGTCGTTTTTGGAAGATTATGAAACAAAAGTGTTGAATTAGAGATCAGGTCTGGGTGAAGGGGTCTAAATAAAAAATCAATTTCCGTTCAAAACTCCTATAGCAATGCCAAGGCGAGCGCTAAAGGCATTATTGGTAGAGAAACGTTGATCTGAAAAGAGATCATAAAATACATGTTAAGAACGAGTACCTTAACTTAATTGTACGTCCGAAGGTGGGCTTAAAGGTGGACGAGTGGGCATTCCCAGAGTGATAAAAGCACAACATTACGTCGATGTTCTAGAGAGTCAATTGACTTCACAGCACTATTATTACCAATAAGTTTTATCGCTTGCCGTTGAATCGTATGCAGTAGGTCCAGACCAAAGTGGAGCGTTATACTCAAGCTTTGGGCGAATATACGCCTTATGCGTGTAAAAAGCCCTTAAGAAACCTAAACATTTGTCGATCTCAAATATGTGATCGTACCTGTACCAAGGATGGAAAGTCGTTCGGTTTCAACAACACAAGAGCCATTCATTGGTAATGTGCATCGGGCTTTGGAAGAATTCAATCTCACTTTATTCTCACCCCAATCAACTTTGTAGTGGCAAGTGTATGGCAGAAGAGGAGAGTCGAGTGCAAGGGAACGAATATGAAAAGCTGAGGGTACTGTCATAAGCGAAAAAGTGAATTAATTTTGAAGTGACAGGAAGAAGATCATTTATGAAAACAAGAAGTGTCAGAAACAACATGGAGCCCTGGGAACACCAGTATTAATATGGTAAACATCAAACTTGAACCCGTCCAATAGAACGTGAATTGATCGGTTCGCAAGGTAATATTTAATCCATTAAAGAAGAATTTCATCGACACCGAAAACACGCATTTTCGACCAGAGAGTCTGATTCCAGTGTCTGTCAAATGTTTTGAAATATCAAGCGCAACAAATGCGTTTTTCTCTGTTGTGCAAAAAAAGGGTTGCTTTTTACATTTCAGAATTAGAGAACAAACACAAATATTAATCATCGAAAATAGCTTTATTGTTTTTCAAAATATTTCCCATTAAGATATATACACTTTTGCATGCGTTTGAATCAATTGTTGAAGCACTTTTGCCACTCTAATTGAGGTATTTCTAAAATATGCATTCTGAACGCATCTACCACTTCTTCAGGTGTCGAAAAACGTTGAGCTCTCACTTTCTTTTTTACGTACGGGAATAAAAAGAAGTCATTCGGTGCCAAGTCAGGACTATACGGCGGATGACTCATCAAATCGATATTTTGAGTGCTCAAAAATGCAGTTGTTTGAGCCGATGTGTGAGAGCTCGCATTGTCGTGATGAAGAGTCTTCGGCGGTTGGTTTTCCTGATTTCTTGGGAAACAACTGGCAAACAAATGGCTGTGTACCACTCAGAATTGACTGCTCTGCGTTGTTCTAGTGGTACGGTTGCGACATGTCCAGTTTTTCCGAAAAAACAGGCGACCATTTGCTTGGAAGTGCTTCGTGCGCGAGCAACTTTTGGTGGATTTGGCTCAATTTGAAACACCCATACAGTCGACTGCTGTTCACGATCCACGATTCATCACCTGTTACGATGTCATAGACGTGTTTCGAAGCAACGCGTCCGTATTTATTGGGGCATTTCTTACTACCAATCGACACTGGCCTTTTTTTAGAGCGATTGACAAATTGAAGGGGATCCAACGCGAACGAATTTTTTTGACGGTCAAATGTTCATGCAATATTGAATGTACCATATGCTGATCCCACTAATGCCTAAGGTTGTCTCAGTATCACGATAGGTCACATGACGATCTTGCAATATCAGTTGGCGCACAGCATCAATGGTTTCCGGAACAACAACTTATTTTAGACGACCTTCACGAAATTCGTCTTGGAGTGAACTACGACCTCGGTTGAATTCACCATATCATGGATAGCACTGGTCCTTGATGGAGCTTCATCGCCAAAAATTGAATTAAGTTCATCGATGCACTGTTGTTGAGTTAATCCACATCGAAAGTTGCAAAAAATAATCGCACGAAAATTTTCACAATTCCATTTTTTGGGCGAGATGAATCTTTTAAGTTACTGTAAAGAACACGGCGGCATGAGCCTAGTCAAGCGTCTACGGGTACAACGCTTAAGGTGGCTAGGCCATGTAGAGCGCATGGACAGCACTGCTCCGGTCCGAAGAGTTTTCGAATCCGAACCACAGGGACAACGCAACAGAGGACGTCCTACACTGAGATGGTGCACACAAATGGAAAAGGACCTCAACCAACTTGGAGTGCGTGAGATCGTGCTACCTGGAGAGGCATGTTGGTTGAGGCCCAGGTCCACCCCGGACTGTAACGCCATCCGAAGAAGAAGAAGAAACAACACAAAAAGTGCTCGTAAGTCAAAACGTTCTGTGTACGCATAACCTCAAAAATGTCAAACTTTACGATAGAGCTGGCAGTTGCCATATTGCAACACTAGGGTTGCCCAATCCAGAAATATAAAAGGCAACCTTCGTGGCTTGCTCATCAACTACTCGTGTTGGGTGCACTGCTGTTCACTCACGAATAGAAGGGATCTACAGTTTTTTGCCGACTCCGAAAATTTGAGAAGCTCCTTCTTGGACAGTTACTACTCTTTGAGTGTTGTCAGCAGCTCGAAAGGGGTGGTGCCGTGAAGAATTCGAAAAATACGTATTGAACTGGGAATCGAACCTAGACCTTTCAGCGTGTGAGCGTCGCACTCTACCCACTACTCCACGCCAGCCACATAACCACAGTATACTGCTAAAAAAAATTGTTTAATGCGGGCTTCAGAGGTATCATTCATGAATGGTTTACTTCGTACTTATTATCGTGAGCAAGTGGTAAAAATTAAAAACTTATTCAGTTCCGTAGGCTCTGTCTGATATTGTTTGCAATTTATGTCAATTCGTTGTTCGCCTTTTAACGGAAAAATTACAGCTTTCGCTGATGATACAGCGATTTCCTATGCAAACAACATATATTTAATAATGATTTAAATATTTTGAGAAGATGGTTCAAGAAACATAATTTGCTAATGAGGAATAAAACGAAGTTATGTTATATACCATCAAGGGTTTAATATGTAAAGATTTACCCTTACACTACCATTACTTTCATGGACTACTCCCATCCCCATACTTGACTAATTCACATATATCTGGTGTATCAACTTTTAATGAAGCTCTAAACTGTAGTAAGGATTGCTTTAGAATAGAGTGTGTTTTTTAATTAAATAAAGTCATTAGACAGATGTTGCATCTTTCTCTCTTTCTATTCTCCCACTAAGTCATCTGTACTGCTATAATTTATTAAGAATATATTTTGGCAACACCGGCTACTACCATGAAAGATCTAATTAAAGGTACAAATTACGCTGCTAATTTCAAACACATCGCCACTGTTTCAAGTATACATAGAACTCGTTTCCCACGTTTCTTTTATGTTACTGCTCCACGCTTATTTAATTTATTACCAGTAAAAATAAATAGATTTGTTTTTTGCTCCTTTGCTGTAAATTGTTCTTTTTTTTGTTATTTTTTACTACAAAATAAATGAATTAATATTTATTTTTTTTCTCATCAATAATCTTCTATTAGTTGTTAATTAATAAAGTGATGGGTACTATCGCCACTTGTCGTTAAAAATAGATAGTTGGAAACTATTTCTTAAATTAATCCGGTGCACGGACATATAAGACAAGACATTATTTTTCGGCAAAGGACAGTTCTTTTTCTAAATTAAAAGAAGAGAGAGAAATGAATATACAGAAAAAATAAACCAATACATAAATGTTCATTAGTGTGTGAATGTTTTCTGTTAGATATGAGTGTGTGTAGTATAATTGTGTATTTCGTCCACGGGTCGAGATAACCCTTTATTATGAATTATTTTTCCTTTCGGCCATCAATGTCTAGGCTGGTTTTCATCGACAATGATGACAATGTCTCCGACTTGCAAAGGTGGTGCTTTTTGGTGCCAGTTGCTTCTTTTAGTCAGTGTTGGTAGGTACTCCTTCATCCACCGGCGCCAGAATTGATCTGAAAATCGTTGGGTTTGTTGTAAGCCAGTAACCTCGCTGCTTATTGGTCTGTAGCTGCTTGAAGAACCTTATAGCAGGTGATTGGGAGTAATTGGCTCTTCGTCACAAGTTTCTAGAGAAACAAATGTTAGTGGTCAAGAATTGATTTTTAATTCAACTTCTGCCATGGCGCTTTTCAAGGTCTTGTCATTGAAGTTGGTATGAGGACACATGTGGTGCAATGTGGTTTTCACAGATCGAACTAGTCTCTCTCTCCCATGCCCCACCCATGTGGGGAGTTGCAGGTGGATTAATTTTCCACTTAATGCCATCGAATTTTTTAGAAGCGTCTTCAAAATTGAATTTTGTTTGTTCAATTCCAAATATTTTTGCTGCCGCGGTAAAATTTGTGCCATTATCAGCGTAGATCTCACTTGAAGTTTGAAGTGAATGTTTGATACTCATAACACAAGAGCCATTTTCAGATTCAGACATTTGCACCGCGCGTACAGTAAAACTGGTGAAGAGAACGCTTCATATTTTCTCCTTTTTTCTATCCACAGTGACGTACAAGTCGAAGTAGTCTATGCACACGTATGTAAATGGTCGCTCAAAGCTTGCAAGTCTTGCTGGAGGCAGTGTAGACATTTGTGGTATTACCGGAGCGGCGGATGCATTTTTACAGCACTGACATGATCTTCGTACGCTTTTGTACAGAACTAATTTGGGTATATAGTACTGACATTTGATGTTATTGATGACAGTCTCATGCGATATATGGTGGAATCTTTCTTGTGTGTAGCAAACAAACAGAAGAGTTACGTGATGCTTGGTAGGCGGTATTACTGCATCCTGTAATAAGTCTTTGTCTAGAATGATGCTCAATGATTGTAGTTTACTGGTCTTTGGAATACTCTTACCCTTCTTTACCCAGCAGATTTCCTCTGAATTCGCTTTCTTGAGCCCATTGGAAGAGTGTCGATTTTGCGCGAAGTATCATTTCATATGAGATAACTTTTGGTGAGAGATTTCTCTCAATCTGTGCCTTCAACTTCCCCATATACCAGGTATACCCGTATGAAGTGAGTGTCAAGATACAAATGTCTCGATAGGGAGCATTTGTTGTGAACGAGTCCTTATTTTTTTTTGTTTGTTTGCTATGACATCTGTGAAAAATATTTAGTATACATTAATTCATTGAACAGACATCATATTTTTTCATCGTGTTAAAAATGTAGAATTTCGTACCAGAAAGTGATGATTTGCGGAAAGCATTAATATTTTGTTTTCATTTGAAGAAAAGTGCTGCAGATTTTGATGTGAGAAATGAATGAACGAACGCAAACGATATTGGATGGAGATGACACTTTGAGTCAAAAGCAAATGACAGCAATGTTAAATGTTGCACAACAAACAATTTCTGACCGTTTAAAAGCTATAGGAAAGATCCAAAAGTGTGGAAAGCGGGTGCCACATGAATGGAATGAAAGACAATTGAAAAACCGAAAAAAAACACTTGTGAAATTTTGCTTCAAGGCACGAAAGAAAATCGGTTTTGCATCGGATTGTTACTGGCGAAGAAAAATGGATTTATTTTAAGAATCCCAAACAAAAAAAATCATGGGTTAATCTGGGACAACCATCAACATCGACTGCAAAACCAGATCGATTCGGCAAGAAGACAATGCTGTGTGTTTAGTGGGACCAGAAAGGTTTTCTGTACCACGAGCTCCTAAAACCTGGTGAAACCGTTACTACTGATCGCTAAAGACAACAAATGACATACATGCATTGATCGAGAAACGACCAGAATGGGCCAGAAGACACGGCAAGGTAATTTTGCTCCATAACAATGCACCTGCACACAAAGTAAAACCGGTTCAGGATACAATCAAAACACTTGGCTGGGAGCAGCTACCCCACCCGCCGTATTCACCATACTTGGTTCCTTCCGACTACCATTTGTTTTCATCGATGGGACACGCATTGGCTGAGCAGCACTTTGATTCCTACGAGGAGGTCGAAAATTGGGTATCTGATTGGTTTGCTTTAAAACACGAACAATTTTATTGGCGTAGTATTCACAAATTGGCAGAAAGGTGGTCAAAATGTGTAGAAAACAATGGCCAATACTTTGAATAAAATGGTTTTACTTTCCCATTAATAATTAGTGTTTTATTTCATTTCATACCGGTATACATAGTACAGTAGAAATGTCACTACAGCTCGATACAGCCGTCTCCAGTTTGAAAAATATTAGAAGTTAACCAATACCGTTTTCTGTGATTTTTCACAGTGTCGCATATCATTATTGTTGCATTCGCCCATATCTGTACAACTCGACCAATCTTCTTTGTCATAAAGAAACTTGGGTCCCGAAAACCACATTGAAACCTTGCGTCTTGATAGTTTTGAAGACACGCACCACCATTGCGTAATGTTAGTGCTTTCCAATATTTCTCCTACACGATGCATGACGAACTGCTGAAACTTCTTTGGATCCATTCGTAGCCATTGTAGGACAGTTTTTGAATCCGACCAAAAAACCTTTGATGTAATGTTCAGTCTACGGTTATTACTTATTTTATTAACAAGTCTAGCGTCCGAAACTGCTGTTTGAAGCTCCAGCCTTGGTATAGACATTGGTTTCAACGGAGCAAATTTTGACTTTGCAGCTACCATTGTTATAGTACACTCCCCTTCATGCACTACTCGAAGATAGCAGACCGCAGCATATGCGTCCTCACCGGCATCGACGAATGTATGTAATTCAACTTCAATAGCCTCATTAAGATGAGGAGCGTAACAACGAGGTATTTGCAGACGGTATTTTTTCCAATACTGTCTTCCAATTTTGCCCTTTGGTGGACAAATGACCGCTTAGTTGGATATCCCAATCGATGTCGGACCTCTTGTAAAAGTATTTTCAGCTCAGTCGTGAAGCACAAAAGAAACCCCAGAGGGTCGAAGATGGACATCAGCACCTGAAGTAGTTCTCACTTCGTGTGGGTAGCATTAGTAAACACATTCCGCTGAGGACTGCCGAATCTGAAAACGTAGATGAAAAAGTCGTTACTACGATCCCAATACATACGTAGAACCTTCTCTGTGGCGCCGAAATCTTTAGGTGTTTGTTTTACAGAAAAAATCCTAGTTTAGGCGGTCAAGGACTATTTGACTGTTCAATGCCCAATTTCGAATGTGAAATCCCGCAGCAGCATGGATGCGTTTGACTTGCGTTGCCAATTCGATCGCTTGGTGTTCGTCGTCAGCACTATTAATTAGGTCATCCACGTAATGGTGCTGCTGTATGGCCTCCACGGCTCGTGGATATTCATTTTTAAACGACTCAGCGTTGTGATCCCGAGCATAGTGCGCTTTACATGGTGCACAGCATATCCCAAAGGGGAGAGCTTTCATTACGTAAACACTTGGCTTGTTGTCGTCATCATCCTTATTCCACCATACAAACATCTGGGCGTGCATATCTTCTTCAATCACGTTGATCTGGTGAAACATTTCTGCTATATCACCACAAATCTCCACCTTTCCCGCTCGGAATGTAAGCAATATGTCGACCAAGGGTTTTAACAGGTCAGGTCCAGAATGTATAAAATCGTTGAGACAAACTCCGTTGGATTTTGCAGCCGCATCCCACACCATTCGTATTTTGTCGGGTTTGTTAGGGTTTGTTGTTATGAATGTTGGTAAGTACCACACAGAATCAGTGTTTTTTTTGGTTTCTTCGATGTTTAGTCTACCTTTTGCTAGTATGTTTTTCCGTTTGCAGGATTTTGACGTCATCATGGTCGGGTAGATGGTTTGTCTGGACGCAGTGATTAGCTAATGCTGTTTTCACTGAGTTCTTGTTGTTGTTGTCTGATTTATGACCAGCTAGTCTTTGACGAAGAAACTGTTTGGTGGTACCTAAGTAACGTAAATTACAGGATTCGTTGTCTTTGCCCTTACAGTTGATTTTGTAGCCAACGTCAGTTTTGCTTCCTTTGTCTGTATCTTGTTTGAGTCTGGTGAAAACCGATGCTAGTGTAATCGAAGATTTGAACGCTATTTTTATATTGTCACAGCGACCAGCAATTACTTTCTTAAAATTTGTCGACAATGTTGGGATGTACACCATGCTTTTATAGATATAATCTACTGTAGTGATTGTCTGTGTTTCGGGGTGTATTGTCTGCCGGAACGTTGGGATAATAACATTGAAATAACCTGGTTTCATTGAAAATCAACAGCGACCAAAAAAGCCGACGAAGGAAAGACAGTTTCAGAAGAACAGAAATAATATTTGATTTGGTCAATTTTAACAAACAAATTTATAAGCTAATATACAGTTTAACGAGCCTAGCTGCGAAGACTATTGGCTCTATTATGTTCTTATATAAATATAAAATTTGATTTGAAATTTTCTAGGGTGTTGGAACAGTGTTGCTGGTGTTGCCCTTTTTGTAGTCGGCTAGATGTAGTATCAATGATTCCTGATTGATAAACCAAGGGGGATGACGGGGTGTGTTGCAATGTACTCTTTTGGTTGGTAGGTCTACCTTATCAGCTTTTTGAAGAACGGTGGTAATAGCACAATTCTTTCAGGCGTGTTGTTTTAATTGGCTCTTCTTTATTCATGATCGTTGACTGAGAACTTTAAAAATGTTAGTTTGACCAACAGATTGAGAGTAATAAAGTCTCTCCGTTCCTCAATTGTAAGTAGTCCTGCTTCTGCTAAAATATATCTTAGTGGGGTGGTTGGAAAGGCGTTAATGCTTCTTCTAGCCGCGTCGTGGTACAACAGTTTGATTGTTTTTAACATTGATTTGGGTCAGTAGTCGTATATATATAGCACATAGTTAATTTTGCTTAAAACAAACATCTTAGATTACTTTATTATTATTTTTTTTCGTTTCTAGGTATTTTACAATATTTGTTCTCGCAGCTGGGAATTTTTTTAAGATCTAGAAAGTGTTGTTTCCGAGAATACTTATTATTAAATATTAGTCATAGTATACCTAAATTATTACCATTTGCAATTGGAACATTATTGATATTTAAATTTTATTTAGAACAGTTTTTTTACGATATATATGAAGCGTTTTACATTTATTAATGGATAATTTATCACCGATCCGTTGGACAATGCTAAGATTTCTTCTGAAGCATTAATAATAATTATTCTGAAGCAATAATAATGATTGGGTTGCGCGACAGTCCACAGGGAGACCAGGGCCTAGTTTGCTCATCAACTACTTGTGTTGTGCGCGCTACTGTTCCCTCAAGAGTAGAAGGGACCTACAGTTTCTTACCGACTCCGAACGGTAAAGTTTGAGAAGCTTTTTTCTTAGACAGTAATTACTCTTAGAGTGTTGTCAGCAGCGAAAGTGGTAATGCCGTGGAAAATGCACTACATTTATTGACATCGTTTATTTTACATAAAATGTGTATGTCGTCTACATAGAGGCAGTGTTATAAAAGCGGATGTCTTGTCAAAATTCGGTAAATATATTTGAATGCTATTATGAAGAGAACCACAGATATGTGGAATTGAGGTGATAAATTTATTAGTTTCGACGAATTAGAGCAAACGCTTCGCGATTATCTTTTCCATTATTTTGAATATGCGTTGGATAAGTGAGATTGGGCGATACCCTTCAATGTTGTGTTTGTTTTTATTTGGTTTTTTGATGGAGATAATCGTAGCCGATTTCCAGGATTGAGGGGTAATAGAATTGTTGAGGATGTTGTTATTAAGGGCGATGATTCTTTGCTTCGTTTGGTTGGGGAGATTTTTCAGCATTGGGCACGACATTTTGTCTCTGCTATAGGCTTTGCTTTCACCTTGTTGATGCTATTTCAAATTCGGTTAAGGTAATAGGCTGTTCAATGCGAAGAGCTGTCAGGTTGACAATAAAAATATCTGAGAAGCTGTTATTTTCTAAGGCCCTTGAAAGATTATATATGATAAATTGAAAATCAATAAAAGGAACTGTATATTTTTCTTTCGGACTTGCTCCACAACTGGTATTTTGGTCAATCTATCTTCAAACTTCGAAGCAAGTTATGCATAGGAGCACAAGGCAACTGCAGCAATTTACTTTCAACTAATTTGCATCAAATATATTAATACTTATTGCCAATTGTTTTCAATTTCCACTGTATTCAATTCTTACAGACTGGTCCTACTAGGATCCTCACATCATAAGGAATATGAAGAATTTGCGACAAACGAATCAATAATGATGACAGAGGTTTATGAATACGCTTGTTCACTAAACGATGAAAAGTTTTCACTAGTCGAATTCCAGGTTTGATAGAGAAAATAGTTTAAATAAAATAATTCTGGTTAATATTTGTTTTAAGCCTTTTAAGTTTTTACTTGCAACAAGAATGCTTGATTATGGATATCAACTTAAATGTTTAATGTATATGGAACAAATTTCTATGCATATTCAACGCGATCCCTCAAAGTATAGCCCTGCATTCTTAAATCAGGTAAATTTTATTTTATTGTGTATGATGTTTTAATAAATTTAAATTGAAGGTCTACGAGCTTGCTGATCGACTGAAATACTGTGACCCTGTGCTAGAAAAATCTATGGATGAAATTCAACAAGATGGAAGTTCTAATTACGCATATGGAGCACCATTTGAAGAACAAAAATGGCTGCAAACTTTGCGCACCTTAGCTGCTCAAAACGAGGTATGATGGAAATTAAAGAAAAATGAAATCTTGTGAAAAGCTAAAAAAAGTCACTATATTCACAGTCACAGACTTCACAAGACCTTACAAGCCAACAAAGTACTCAGGTTATCGACCAACAGTTCTCTGAAATAACTCGACAATGTAACGAGTTAAATATACCATATAGTAACACTGATAACCCTGTATATGACGACCAGTTAAGAATAGGTGGAGAAGACATGCAAAATAAATTCCTGGCGGAAAATATGCATCCTATTTTGCCCACAAATGAACAACAATATAACCATTTGTACATCCAGAGTGATTCATTTCGTGTGCAACCATTTGTTGAAGAAGTTCAGCAACAGCAACAAATTACAGAGATCCAGCAGCAAATGCAATTTGACTCGCAGTCAAATCCGGAATACGTACAAACGAACGACGAGCAGCAAAATATATACGGGCAATGGAGTGGGCAAGCAGTAACGAATAATGAAGAGGTACGTTGAGTATATATACATAAGTATATATACATATATATATGTATATATATATATATATATGTATATATATATATATATATGTATATATATATATATGTATATATATATATGTATATATATACATATATATATATATATATATATATATATATATATATATATATATACATATATATATGTATATATATATATACACATATATATATGTATATATATACATATATATATGGTTATATATATACATATATATGTGTATATACATATATACATATATATGTGTATATACATATATACATATATATATGTTTATATATACATACATAAATATATATATGTTTATATATACATACATAAATATATATATATATATAAATATATATATATATAAATATATATATATATATATATATGCATATATATATATATATATGCATATATATATATATATATGCATATATATATATATATATGCATATATATATATATATATATATATGCATATATATATGCATATATATATATATATATATATATATATGCATATATATATGCATATATATATATACATATATATATAGATATTTTTATATATATATACATATATATACAAGCATTCTTTACATTAATTTTATTTCTGAAATTTAGATAAACAATAGACTCAATAAAACCGTAAAACAAAATATGCTCCTTCAAGATTAAAAAAAACTACAATAAAAAAATTAGGAATTCAATGAAAAGGGCTGCGACAAACTAAGGCACGAACATATTGCTTCAGCTACACTCGATTATCCCTTTGTTTGTTTTGTTATTCTTTGTTTCTGTTTTGCTGTAAATTAACTGTTACATTTGATACGATCACATGATGTTGCAAATAACTCTCATTTGCAATTTATAAGTGAAACAGTGTACTTGAAATATTAAGTTTAAAAATTTGAAAAATGGCGCGTAGCAAATATTCCACCGAATTTAAACAAAATATTATTACGGATTTTCATGCCGGGGAAGCAGTGAACTGCATTGCAAAAAAATATGGGATCCACCATTCCGTCATTTCTCGTATAATCCGATTTCGTAATTCTTAATTGGTTGATATTATCCATCGTGGCGGAAGATCTGGGAAAAGCAACGTACGTGATGATCACGCAATAGTGCGTGTCATTAAAAAGGATTTATTTTTATCTGCAAGAGCGATGGAAAGTGAACTAAACTTGGATATATCCAGCTAAGGGTGGTGGAAGCCGGTTTTCTTTTCTACCGGGCTGTAAAAACGTCATTTATCTCACCGAAAAACCAAACACTTGCGTTTGCAAGTGCGCATATTAACTGCACCATTGCCAAATGGAAAGCAGTTTTATTGTCAGATGAATCCAAATTTAATCTAAAGAGTTCTGATGGAATGTCACCCATGCTTTACAAAGGTGAAGAAATATTTTGGTCTAGGGATGTTTTGCCAGCCAGGAAATTGTACCAATTCATAGAATAAACGGAATAATGGATCGTTTCATGTATAGTGATATTCTTCAGAACATGATGCTGCTGTATGCCGACGAAGATATGTCCTTAAAATTGATGTACCAGCATGACAATGATCCAAAGCACACCGTTAATATTGTGCATTGGGAAATAAAGCCGTTTCGAACTGGCCAGCACAGTCACCAGATCTGAATCCTGTAGAGAGTCTATGGAAAATTGTAGGTTTAGCGTAATTATCAAAAATAATGGATTTGCTACGAAATATTGGGAAAAAAAATATTTTGAGAATAGCTTTAGTTTTGTCGTAGCCCCTTTTCTTTAATTGCTCCATTTTTTTGTGGTATGTTTTTTAACCTTGAAATAGCATTTTTTGTTTTTCGGTTCTGAGTCCGTTTATCTAAATTACAGAAATAAAATTAATGAACTAAAATTGTACAGTATTATCCGGAAAAATGTAACTATTGTTTTGTCCGACACTGTATGTATGTATATATATGTATATATATTAACGGGACAAAAACGAAAATCATAGAAAGATATTAATCTAATCAACTCCTTTTTCTATGATTCTACATACTTTCCTATCTCGTTTTTCGCATTATTTATTTCACTATCAGAAATATCATTTAAAATAAAGAAAACATCGTTTTTGACCGTTCATTTATACTTATTTTCTTGATATAGTATTATTTTGGGTAAAAATTAAATTAGTACCCTCCCCTTATTAAAAAAAGTGTTGCTTAAATCAATAAAACGTTCTTACCTCTTATGTAAATTTTACACTGGAATGCAGCTTGACGATAGAACTAATTCCAAATCAACTTCGTTGTCTGATAAGTCAGATTCAGTGAGTAGCACTTTTAAAAATGACTCAAATTCAGTTATTGCTTTACCCAAAATGGTACAAACGAATGCAACACTAAGAGTAAAAACGAAACTGGAAACAGATATAAGTAACAACACAATGCAACCCTTGAATTCAATCAAACAACAAAATCTACAATCAAAAGTGTATACTTTTACACCAGCCGAAAGAAATTCGCAAACAAAACTCAATAATGTTGCTAATAGGAAATTGGATTCCATACCGCCATCGATACATCAAAACTTTGCAACTCCTGATGTAAGTAATTATACGCAAACACATGAAAAAGTGTCAACTTCTCCAAATAATAAAATTACTCAATGCAAGAGTAAAACGCTTTCGCTTATAACCTGTAACATAGCTAAACAGGAAATTGTAACAAATTATAAAAAATCTTCTGATGTTGGGAAAATAACACTTTGTTCGTCAGATAAAAAGAATTTAACAAGTAGTAAGAAAGTAAATTTCAATATAGCAAGTCTAGCGACGAGACAATCGTCTAGTAGTAGTAATATTGTTGATGAATTAATGAATCAGGAAATATTCGAAAAAAAATCAAAAACATCGAAATGTAAAAGTATCGTTTTCAATGGAACTTTTCCTATAGATATGCCGTTTGAAAGTCGTTTTACAACTGTCTTGTCCGGTGTACATAATAAAAAATCAGACAGAAAATTTAATAAAACTTTTGGTGAAAATCATGAGAATGATGACACTTTAAGTACCGATGATGAACAATGTCCTAAAGTTAAGAATGGCTGGACTATGGAAGAACTTTATAATAATCGATCTATACCTCTCAATTATAAGAAAATGTGTAGTGAAGTAGAAAGTAGTATAACAAATTTTGAAAAATTTTTAGATAGTAAACACTTTTTAAAAGAAAGAGAAGTGCGAACTTTCGATATTGATGGCATTATTTTGGAAGAAAAAAAACACATTTAGTATTTCGATTTTTCGGGAAGCCAAACATCGTCATAATATGCATTGACTCGTAATTTTTACCAAAAAGAAATTTGAGGAATAACGATTAAGTCATGTTTATTCCGTGTCAACGAGGAATATGTACCGCTGTATGTTTTTTTTTTCACAACAGCATACCGCTAGTAACCTACATTAGTATATATCGTAATTAACGCGTTATTTTTTTTTTTACATTTTTGTGAAAGTATCAGGAACGGTACACTTATAGTTAAAAATACCGACCCATTGATGCAAGCTTGTGAACATTATTCTTAATATATATGAAAAGCACGTTAAAGGGTATAAACTTTCTCGTTATATGAAATGTCGTCGTACATATTCTCCACTTATAAAGTCAACAGTTTATCTGAATTTATATGTCTTCATGTTTATCAATAAAGTACTTAAATACAGCACAGCTACAATTATTTTAGAAAAAACTATTTTATATTTTATTTAATATATTTCTCCCAGCAATTTTTTGTTTATTTTATTGACATTGGTAAATTTTCACCAAATAGTTTTCTTTCTGCTTTTACATATAAACTGCCAGGCGTCATTGCAATATGTGTTCCTGCAAAGTTTTGTGTATTATCTTTTCTCTTCTTCCTTGCTTTCTGTAAAGCACGGAATGTAATATAATATGTCCGCTCTAAGGACAGTAGAAACAGTCTCAGCCACTTTTGGTTTTATTAATTTTTTCGTTTAAATATAAATATAAAATATTATTGCAAATTTAAATAAAAAGTATGTATACATATGATATGCTGCTTAAAAATCGTTTGTGTACGATTCGGCAAAATAACTTACGTATGTAATATTTACTGAAGAAAACAATTATGTCTCTAAGACAAAAAGAAACCAAAAAGTGTACCATTGTTGATGCTGAAACATTAACATTTGTTTTTTAAAAATATTGTGAACGGTAAGTTAATTTTATTTTTATTTGTATATCTCATACAAAAGTACATAGTTTAGGTTGACTTAATTATATACAATTGTGCTCGATAATAAATTGTAAAAAAATAAATAAAAATAATTTAGACTGCACGTCCGACGATATCTATGCCTAATTCAATATCGCAAAAATCTGGATTTTATAATGACACTCATGCCGATGAGTTAGCCAATTCAAAAACTGATGATAAAAAATCCAGTCGACAGACAGCCTCTTCTCAAGAAATAAAACATGATACAAAAAATCAAGGAAAAAGGTTTGTGAATTTTGATAGAGAAGGTGTTGATATAAATTACACAATTTCTAAATGGCAGTGGGCAAAGTTCTAATCAGAATTCTGGCTGGTTTGGTGGTATATGGAACAAGCTATCTTTGAAGCCTAAAAATCAAATGATTCTCCCTGATGACAAGAATCCAACGATTGTATGGGATGCAGAGAAGAAGAAGTGGGTGAATACGGATGGGGATGAAAGTAATGAGGGAAATATTAAGCCGCCACCAAAAATGAGTGGATTTATGACAAAAAGTCCACAAAATCCTCCCCAACCATATGATCAAACTGATGAAAGTTCTTTAAAACCAAAACATTTACAAGAGCCATTATCAGTATCAAGTTCAGGCAGTGCACATGATTATAATTCGATGCCATCTGGTTTAACAATGTCTGGTGAGCGTATGAAAACTTCAAACCTACAATCAAATATGTTTAAAATGCAAAGAAATCGAAGTAAGTAAATATTTCTAAATAAAACAAATATTTATATACATTTCCACTTTCAATGAATTGCAGCTCTCAAGAATTCTTATGTCGATGTATTTAATCAATCTCGTGCTGGTTTAAAACAAACAGAGCAAATTTTGGCACCAGCTTTACCTTCAAGTACTGTTCCACGCGGTGGATTTTTAGTGCCAGGTGATACGTCTTATGACGGGTCAACTCAACAATTGCGTCAAAGCTCAGAAGAGGTAGAGTATTAAATTAATTTCATGTATTGCTTTTTATTTATATATTCAATTGATTCTCTTTAGGGCACACCCCAATTCTACAATCCGAACCAGTTTGGTGAATTTCAACAATAATAATAAGTTCAAATAATATACAATTATATGATTTAGCTAATAAAAATATTTTAAAATATAAGTATGCATATGAACGCAAAATTATCAAGCAATGAGTTTTGTATGAAAGCTCTTACTTCGTTAAAAATGGAAAAGAGTAAAAAATACGGTCATCTATCAAAACTTAAGTTAAATGAAATTAAAACTCTGTGGCAAACCACACAGACATATGTATATTAAAAACCATAAAAACATTGATCTACAAATACGAAAATGCTTATAATTATAAAACCTGTAAAAATGTATTTTTTATTAAGTTTTCTGTTATGATTTGGTTCTGTTGTGAAGAAATAATTTTTGTGTTTAAAATATTATGTTTTGTAAATAGCAAAATATGTAAAACAGCAAACTATTGTTAGATGTTAATTTTGGGTGTGTATTGAGTTTAAGTTGCTTTTTGAATAAAAATAGTGCAATTATATAAATATATATATATATACATTCTAACATATATATATCATCAGTTTTTGATTTTTATAGTTCCACAAATTAAATTAGCGCAAATGTTATTTGAATAGAAATAGTCAACCCTTCAACAGTCCTTGTTACAAAGATATTTGTCATGACAATAGTTTCGAACTTACTTTGGCCCAAACAATAACTCTCAGTCCTCTCTGCGGTTACTCCTGTTAGGCGGCCGTCACTCTTACGTTTTTTCCTTGATTTTAATGCATTTTTATTTTATTTCTTATGGTGAGCAACGAAATTTGAAATGAACTTATTAATTAAGACAATAAATTTCAATCCAATTTACAGAGCTTTGATAGGAACTCTTACCTAACCTAAACAAAATAGTCCCTTCTTGATGATATCGAATGCAACTAGGCATTCATATATATATGATGGCGCAATAGTCCACAAGGGTACCAGGGCCTAGCTTCTTCAGCAACTGTTCGTGTTGTGCGCGCTATTCCTTCACGAATAGAAGGGACCTACAGTTTGCAGTCGATTTTGAACGAGAAATTTTAGAAATTTGTTTTCGTTGACAAGTGGTACAAAAAAGATACCAAAATCTAGCTTACCAAACCAATCTATTGATTATAAATCTAATTTACTGACTGTTAACAAGGACTTGGACTAATTATTTGATTGTTTTTGTCGTTTTTTGAATTAATTTTAAATTATAAGAAAACTTTAAAATCTTGGGCAACCAATTATTTAACTTTACTTAACCCTAATTAATTCTATTCAACAAACTTATCTTATCTTGCTTTTTTTAGTATTTTATTTTATTGTACTATATATGTTTTTTTCATTTTTTTACTTCTTTTTTTGTGTTACTTTTTATATATATTATATTTATTATTTTTTTTAATTAATTTTTACATACAGTGCCTTACTACACTAACTACGCTAGTGATTCAACTATCCCGTTTCTTTCTTAAAAAAGTTACCGGCATCGAAAGCTGATTCTGGTGCGACCCCCAGTAGGAAGGTCATTCTTTTTTCGAAACTGCTATATCGCGCTTAGAAATGCCTTTCTACTGAGCCGTGCTTCTATGCGTGCAACATAGAAGATGTAGTATATAATGCAGTCTGGCCTATTTTATATCAGGCCTTTTGCATCCAGTAAGAGGAACGTTTCAAGTGGAATAAAGCCGTTAAGACGTACGCCTTCAAGGTTATTTTTATTTTGGACACCAAACCCAAAAGATCAGACTGTTGGTTAAGCCCATGTCTCGAGCAGTGGGACTCCGAATCAACTTAATTATAAAACTACCTATCCTTTTAAGGCAGCCATGTGGTAGAGGGTAAAGTGAGATACTCAAACGCCGAAGATTCAGTTTCAATTGGCGGTTGAACGCTTATAGAGTAAAAACTGTTTGTTAAACTTCGCCTTTCGGGGTCGGCCATTTGGGCCGGATAAAGCCATGTTGTTGATCATGTTCACTCTGGTGCTGTAAAACAGCTGTCTTACCTTTGCGGGCATTCTTAGCCCTGGTCAGAGCTGTATCTAGTTAGATACGACCATATAGATAGCGGTCCAAACAGATTTTTAGATATCTTACTACACTTGTTAAGTCAATGACAGTGGGTCAACTATGCCGAACGTGCGTCAGTTCATTTTCGTTTTTTTTGAGGCTCTACGCTACGGGTCGCATTGCAACAAAACATTCATAACTGTACGCGATTAGATCAGACGCAAATAGTACCGTGCCATCCTCCGACGCATACACGCGTGCACTGTAAACACAAAAAATTCTTCGCGCTGGAATAAATGAAAAAATAAAGTTAATAGAATAAACCGCTAAACACCTCGCCGCGAGTTCAACATTTTGGATTATCAAAAATAATAATAAAAAAGGAACAACAAAAAGTTACGTGCAGTGTACTGAAGTGGGCTGAGGCGATGACTCAGATTGCTGTGTATCTGACGTAGCGGATAATGAAGTGTGAATATTTTTTATTGGAGCCCGTCAATGTATAAGCATAACACATAACTTAATTTAAGTTGTGAAATTTTAGTCGAAGTTGGTCACTGGATGTCTAAGACTGGTATGAGATTGCAATTTGGTTCGTGGGCTTAAAGCGATTTGTTTTGCTGCGTATGTTCACCTGTTAGGGGGTTTACCAAGTTGGAAAACTTTGTAGTTAAAGAGTCTAATTCCAAGTCGGCTGTTTTGGTCATTAAGGAGCAAATGCAACGAGTTTATATCATTTGAGTTGTCCCAACGTTTCGACAGAGGATACTTTCATATTCAGCAAATAATGTAATATACAGCTCTGCGCAAAAAAAATAGCACCACGTTGAGGTCTGCACTTTGGATGCTAATTACTTTTCTCCATGCTCATGTAAAGACACGGTATTTATTGTAGGACATCTGTTGAGTATCAGTAATAAAATGCAAAAAACAAGATAAGCGAAGATGCATTTTAAGACAAGAAAATTCCCGTTATACGAAATGAAACCGAAATTTTGGTGTGCAAAATAATAGCACCACAAGTAAAACGTCGTATATAAAATGCGAAATTTCACTAAATTAAATTAAACTATTCCACTGAATAGTACGGTTTTTATTTTTTTTACTTATACTACTGTTCTAGTACTTCGTCTTATAACCCTTATTTTTGAGCACAGCGGCACAACATCGTGACATAGAGTCGATTAGTGCCTGACATCGCCGAATTGAAATATCCCTCCACGCAGCCTGCACAGCTTCCCATAGCTGTAGTGTATTTTTTGGTTTCGCTTTAAAAATAGCTTTCGTAACATCTGTCCAAAGATTTTTAATGGGGTTTAGGTCTGTAGATTGCGGCGGCCATTCCATAACTTGAACCCCATTCCTCGCAAAAAATTCTTTGGCCAATTTGCTCGTATGTTTCGGGTCATTGTCTTGCTGCAGGATCCATCTGAGAGGCATACTCCACTCTGCGTAGGGCAACATGGTTTCCCTCATTATGCCAACATAAACTTCGGCGGTCATCATTGGTTTTATCCAAAATATAGGACCAGTACCGTTGTAGGAGAAGCAGCCCCATTTGTTAATTTTCGCGCCGCCGTGCTTAATGATTTTTAAAGTACACTCCGGTTTAAACTCTTGGTTTTTTTGCCTGCGAACAAATGTCCTGGTCCCAGGAGTTCCAAATAAAACAATTTTAGACTCATCTGTCCATAATATATTACGCCATTTGGTTACTTCCCAGTTCAAATGTTCTTGCGCAAATTGTTTTCTTTTATGAAGATGGACCTTTGTCAGCAAGGGTATTTTTCTGGGTCTTCTGGCAGGTAGTTCCTTCTCTATCAACTTATTAGTTCCTCTTTTATTTTGTTTGATGTGATGAATGGGTTTTGTTTCACTAATCTTATCATTCTTCGCTCGTCGGTAGAGGTTAATTTCGATTTTCTACCTCTTGTTTCTTCTTTTTCGACGTGTTGTTTTGCATTAGTAATCATTTTATTCGAACAACCAACGATTTCCCGAATAAATTTGTACGTTTTTCCGTCAGAAATTAATTTTTTTATAAGTTCACGTTTCTTAGGAGTACAATGCACACCGCGACCCATTTTAATTGTTTATAACGTTGTATTTTAAAAATACTAGTTTCAAAATACTTAAATATTTTTACTTTAATCTTTTGACACACAAAAAAAACTAAACACCACCAAACACTTCGAAAACACTTTTTAGAATGACATGATGCTATTATTTTGCACACCAAAATTTTGGTTTCATTTCGTATAACGGGAATTTTCTTGTCTTAAAATGCATCTTCGCTTATCTTGTTTTTTGCATTTTATTACTGATACCCAACAGATGTCCTACAATAAATATCCTACTCCTACAATAAATAGCATGAAGAAAGGTAACTAGCATCCAAAGTGCAGGCCTCAACGTGGTGCTATTTTTTTGCACAGAGCTGTAAATGGTATTGATTAAACGTGTTCATCTGATGTACACAAGATCGTAGACATCATTACGTGTGTAGTTATACTAACTGTCCCAATCCAGAATTTATTTTTTTGTGGTTAAATTCATTATTGGTTTATTTATAGAAGTCCCATCCTGGACAGCAGTTCAACTTCTTTTGAGTTTGATGTGTGACTTATTCCGTTACAAGAATTGTTTTTTTGTATACTTGCACATCACAATAATACTTGGCTTTGCCATTGAGATCTTTTCTTAGGTAAATAATTTGACCCAGATTGTGAATGAACCAATACTAATACCTGACATTGCAGATCATATCGCAATCTGTTTCTCACGTCTCATCCTGAGAAGTATTCAGTTGACATACTGTCGCCTCTAGACTCGTCTGACCACTTTGTTGTATCCGCTAATTTTCCGTAATCGCCCCTATCAGTTAGAGAGTAAATTCAATAACTGAAGCGGATTAAACAACTTCTTTCTGCGGAAAACCGCAAGAAGTTCAAACGGGCTAGGAATGCCCACCCGTTCATGTTAAGCTCACCTTTACATTTATACACCCGTTCTTCATTCGCACTACATCAATATAGAATGCCCTTTCCAGGTCAGCCCTTACCCCTCATTAAAATCCACAGGCATTTAAAAATGTGCGTCTGTACCTCCTTTCCCTCTCTTCCTCTGTACCTTAGGCCTGTTCAGTGAATTAATTCCGCTCACTTAAGGGTACCAAAGGTACAGTTATAAAAAAAATTATAAAAAAACGATATTATGTTAGGCATGGAACCTATGATACCACTAGTTAGTATAGTGATAAAAATCGGTAAACAAATTACTAATCACTGCATTAATGGTGTCATTTTGTTGTTTTGTTTGTTCTCAACTCATTTTGTCAAAGCTCTAATGATTATCCCTGCTAATACCTTGTTTATGCTCGAAAAAAGGCTTATTGACAGAGGTTAGTCGGGATAGTGATATCCTTGTCCCGATTTAGATAATCGGTACCACAGTAAAACAGCTTTTTCGAATGTGTCGGGTAATATGCACTACTCAGCGCATCGCTGAAGAGAGTTGTGTATGCATTCACAGAACAATATTTGGTATCCCACCCGTTTCCACTCACTATTTCTCCAATGAGATAAGGATACATTAGAGTTCATCTTTCGAAAAAAATTATGTAGTTATTAACATTTTCGGTGACGAATTTTACTACCCAAACCTGAATTCCCTGATCGCCTTTGATCATTTTCGTTCGTTGATTCTGTAAATCAAAACTGTTCGCCGACATAATTAAGAAGACAATGATCTTCAACACATACAACAACTTGAGGGACCAATACCTCCCGTCGATCATGATGAAAGCTCAAAGTGCTTAACCGAAAGAATACAGCAACTTGAGCACCGAAGAAAAGTCCGCTGCACAACCCGCATTCTTATTCAAATATGTTATGCGTTTAAGAACACTGCGCATAATCGCGCGTAATGTTAATTCATTGAATGCGTTAGTCGAGCGATCTAATAAATAATAATAATAGCAATTGTTGGCGCGACAGTCCACAGGGGGACCAGGGCCTAGCTTGCTCATTAACTACTCGTGTTGTGCGCGCTACTGTTCTGTCACGAGTAGAAAGGACCTACAGTTTTTTCCCGACTCCGAACGACGTAATTTGAGAAGCTTTTTCTTGGACAGTTATTACTCTTTGAGTGTTGTCAGCAGCTCTAAAGAAGAAGAAGAAAGAAGAATTCGAGGTGTTCAGGCGGGAATCGAACCTAGACCTTTCGACGTGTGAGCGTCGCACTCTACCCACTACGCCACGGCGGCCACAT
The DNA here is from genome assembly GCA_955652365.1 of Eristalinus aeneus. Taxonomy (NCBI): domain Eukaryota; kingdom Metazoa; phylum Arthropoda; class Insecta; order Diptera; family Syrphidae; genus Eristalinus; species Eristalinus aeneus. Next base: position 9,228,690 of record OY019132.1, read on the forward strand.
TCCTAATGCGAACAAACCTGACAAAAACCTTCTATAAGCCACGATTTTGTTTTAAATAACCTTGTCTAATGACTTCCATGTCTAATGTGGATGGACACAGACAGGATTGGACGAGTAACATCATAGATAAATGGCTGGGGCATAATGCCGAAAGGCATTTTCTGGTTGTGATTTCGCGACCTAAGCCAACTTTCTTTCGAACGCCATCGTTACTGGACTTCTTCCCGGGTACTTCCCATTTAGTACATATAATGCTAGAAATTTTGAACTTTTCCTACATAACTGAAGGAAGCGATTCTGACCATGAGGCGGTGCTGCTGGTTTTGAACCTGCCGCAGCCCATATTTACCATCAGCCGACCAGAAGAGAACGTCATCAACTATCATCAGCTGAAAGTGGGAAAACTACTGATGTACTGGGGAATATTTAAGAACCAACGTTAACGAAGAGGGGGCATGGGCCTATGCACGCGAGGTAATGTCGTTGATTGTGCTCAACATAGCGAGCAGCCAAGCCAATCCTCGTTAGTGCACAGGTCAAGGTGACATACAGCCTCCAAGTGGCGCCCCCTGAATAGCCATCACAACACCCGTTGTATAGTGAACTAATGTATGCAGCGACCCCCTCTGCCCGAGGATTTAAATAATGGGCCTGGCCTACCAGTCTGTGGGTTGTGCGTGAGGGTAACTTCCTCACCACGTAAAAACGAGAAGTTCAAAGACAACATCATGCCTCGGATAGTGAAGGATCAACTGTTGACGACCCCAGCAAACGTTTTAAGGACAATGATTTTCGGTTTTGCACGTGGAATGTGAGGTCCCTTAACAGGCCACGTGCAGCCGAACAACTTGCGGAGGCCCTTGACAGCTACAAAGCTGACATAACCACCATCCAGGAAGTGCGATGGGATGGGCCTGGCATAAAAGCGATGAAGAACTGCGATATCTACTACAGCAATTGCTATAAAGAGAGAAGGAAGCGCTTATTTGGATGCGGATTTGTTGTTCGAGGCAGACTTAGGCAAAAAGTCTTGAGCTACGACCCAGTCAGCGAACGCCTCATGACAATCCGCATCAAGGCTAAATTCGGGAACATCAGCCTAATATGCGCTCACGCCCCGACAGAGGAGAAGGATGACAACATCAAGGATGACTTCTATGATCTCCTAGAAAGAACATACGATCGATACCCCAGCTATGACACCAAGATCGTTCTAGGAGATTTCAACGCTCATCTGGGAAAGGAGGACATCTTTGCTGGAGTCATCGGTAAACACAGCCTGCACGACAACACATCCAGAAACGGACTCAGGCTGTTGGACTTCGCCTCGGGACGAAACCTCTCTGTGGCTATCACGCGGTTCCCACACCTGGACATTCACAAAGGAACCAGGCGATCTCCTGATCAATCAATCAACCAGATTGATCACGTTGCGATCGACGTCAGACACTCCTCCAGTATTCTCGATGTCCGAACCTTCCGAGGTGCAAACATTGAATCGGATCATCAACTTGTTGTAGCCAAGGTAAGAACCCGGATGTCGAGAGAGCAACGGAGTCGAGAAAGGCTAAAACGGTTTGACGTCGAAAAACTACAATCGCATCTGATTGCTGGGAATTTTGCCGATCGAGTCTCCCGGAAACTCGCTCAGAGTTCGACGCTTCCTGCACTAAGCATAGAAGAAGAATGGAAACGTTGTCAAGAAGCCATCAAAGACGCTACCACTGATGTGCTTGGTTTCACCAACTAGAAAGAACGCATGGTTTGATGACGAGTGCAGGCAAGCGCATGCAGGCAAACAAGACGCCTATAAGGCAACGCTGTATTGAGCAACGGGGGATGTTCGTGAGCTCTACGAACAGAGAAGAAGGGAAGAGCACCGGCTTCTCAGAATAACTCTTGCCAATCGCTGTAATTTTTACCAAAAAGAAATTTGAGGAATAACGATTAAGTCATGTTTATTCCGTGTCAACGAGGAATATGTACCGCTGTATGTTTTTTTTTTCACAACAGCATACCGCTAGTAACCTACATTAGTATATATCGTAATTAACGCGTTATTTTTTTTTTACATTTTTGTGAAAGTATCAGGAACGGTACACTTATAGTTAAAAATACCGACCCATTGATGCAAGCTTGTGAACATTATTCTTAATATATATGAAAAGCACGTTAAAGGGTATAAACTTTCTCGTTATATGAAATGTCGTCGTACATATTCTCCATTTATAAAGTCAACAGTTTATCTGAATTTATATGTCTTCATGTTTATCAATAAAGTACTTAAATACAGCACAGCTACAATTATTTTAGAAAAAACTATTTTATATTTTATTTAATATATTTCTCCCAGCAATTTTTTGTTTATTTTATTGACATTGGTAAATTTTCACCAAATAGTTTTCTTTCTGCTTTTACATATAAACTCCCAGGCGTCATTGCAATATGTGTTCCTGCAAAGTTTTGTGTATTATCTTTTCTCTTCTTCCTTGCTTTCTGTAAAGCACGGAATGTAATATAATATGTCCGCTCTAAGGACAGTAGAAACAGTCTCAGCCACTTTTGGTTTTATTAATTTTTTCGTTTAAATATAAATATAAAATATTATTGCAAATTTAAATAAAAAGTATGTATACATATGATATGCTGCTTAAAAATCGTTTGTGTACGATTCGGCAAAATAACTTACGTATGTAATATTTACTGAAGAAAACAATTATGTCTCTAAGACAAAAAGAAACCAAAAAGTGTACCATTGTTGATGCTGAAACATTAACATTTGTTTTTTAAAAATATTGTGAACGGTAAGTTAATTTTATTTTTATTTGTATATCTCATACAAAAGTACATAGTTTAGGTTGACTTAATTATATACAATTGTGCTCGATAATAAATTGTAAAAAAATAAATAAAAATAATTTAGACTGCACGTCCGACGATATCTATGCCTAATTCAATATCGCAAAAATCTGGATTTTATAATGACACTCATGCCGATGAGTTAGCCAATTCAAAAACTGATGATAAAAAATCCAGTCGACAGACAGCCTCTTCTCAAGAAATAAAACATGATACAAAAAATCAAGGAAAAAGGTTTGTGAATTTTGATAGAGAAGGTGTTGATATAAATTACACAATTTCTAAATGGCAGTGGGCAAAGTTCTAATCAGAATTCTGGCTGGTTTGGTGGTATATGGAACAAGCTATCTTTGAAGCCTAAAAATCAAATGATTCTCCCTGATGACAAGAATCCAACGATTGTATGGGATGCAGAGAAGAAGAAGTGGGTGAATACGGATGGGGATGAAAGTAATGAGGGAAATATTAAGCCGCCACCAAAAATGAGTGGATTTATGACAAAAAGTCCACAAAATCCTCCCCAACCATATGATCAAACTGATGAAAGTTCTTTAAAACCAAAACATTTACAAGAGCCATTATCAGTATCAAGTTCAGGCAGTGCACAGGATTATAATTCGATGCCATCTGGTTTAACAATGTCTGGTGAGCGTATGAAAACTTCAAACCTACAATCAAATATGTTTAAAATGCAAAGAAATCGAAGTAAGTAAATATTTCTAAATAAAACAAATATTTATATACATTTCCACTTTCAATGAATTGCAGCTCTCAAGAATTCTTATGTCGATGTATTTAATCAATCTCGTGCTGGTTTAAAACAAACAGAGCAAATTTTGGCACCAGCTTTACCTTCAAGTACTGTTCCACGCGGTGGATTTTTAGTGCCAGGTGATACGTCTTATGACGGGTCAACTCAACAATTGCGTCAAAGCTCAGAAAAGGTAGAGTATTAAATTAATTTCATGTATTGCTTTTTATTTATATATTCAATTGATTCTCTTTAGGGCACACCCCAATTCTACAATCCGAACCAGTTTGGTGAATTTCAACAATAATAATAAGTTCAAATAATATACAATTATATGATTTAGCTAATAAAAATATTTTAAAATATAAGTATGCATATGAACGCAAAATTATCAAGCAATGAGTTTTGTATGAAAGCTCTTACTTCGTTAAAAATGGAAAAGAGTAAAAAATACGGTCATCTATCAAAACTTAAGTTAAATGAAATTAAAACTCTGTGGCAAACCACACAGACATATGTATATTAAAAACCATAAAAACATTGATCTACAAATACGAAAATGCTTATAATTATAAAACCTGTAAAAATGTATTTTTTATTAAGTTTTCTGTTATGATTTGGTTCTGTTGTGAAGAAATAATTTTTGTGTTTAAAATATTATGTTTTGTAAATAGCAAAATATGTAAAACAGCAAACTATTGTTAGATGTTAATTTTGGGTGTGTATTGAGTTTAAGTTGCTTTTTGAATAAAAATAGTGCAATTATATAAATATATATATATATACATTCTAACATATATATATCATCAGTTTTTGATTTTTATAGTTCCACAAATTAAATTAGCGCAAATGTTATTTGAATAGAAATAGTCAACCCTTCAACAGTCCTTGTTACAAAGATATTTGTCATGACAATAGTTTCGAACTTACTTTGGCCCAAACAATAACTCTCAGTCCTCTCTGCGGTTACTCCTGTTAGGCGGCCGTCACTCTTACGTTTTTTCCTTGATTTTAATGCATTTTTATTTTATTTCTTATGGTGAGCAACGAAATTTGAAATGAACTTATTAATTAAGACAATAAATTTCAATCCAATTTACAGAGCTTTGATAGGAACTCTTACCTAACCTAAACAAAATAGTCCCTTCTTGATGATATCGAATGCAACTAGGCATTCATATATATATGATGGCGCAATAGTCCACAAGGGTACCAGGGCCTAGCTTCTTCAGCAACTGTTCGTGTTGTGCGCGCTATTCCTTCACGAATAGAAGGGACCTACAGTTTGCAGTCGATTTTGAACGAGAAATTTTAGAAATTTGTTTTCGTTGACAAGTGGTACAAAAAAGATACCAAAATCTAGCTTACCAAACCAATCTATTGATTATAAATCTAATTTACTGACTGTTAACAAGGACTTGGACTAATTATTTGATTGTTTTTGTCGTTTTTTGAATTAATTTTAAATTATAAGAAAACTTTAAAATCTTGGGCAACCAATTATTTAACTTTACTTAACCCTAATTAATTCTATTCAACAAACTTATCTTATCTTGCTTTTTTTAGTATTTTATTTTATTGTACTATATATGTTTTTTTCATTTTTTTACTTCTTTTTTTGTGTTACTTTTTATATATATTATATTTATTATTTTTTTTAATTAATTTTTACATACAGTGCCTTACTACACTAACTACGCTAGTGATTCAACTATCCCGTTTCTTTCTTAAAAAAGTTACCGGCATCGAAAGCTGATTCTGGTGCGACCCCCAGTAGGAAGGTCATTCTTTTTTCGAAACTGCTATATCGCGCTTAGAAATGCCTTTCTACTGAGCCGTGCTTCTATGCGTGCAACATAGAAGATGTAGTATATAATGCAGTCTGGCCTATTTTATATCAGGCCTTTTGCATCCAGTAAGAGGAACGTTTCAAGTGGAATAAAGCCGTTAAGACGTACGCCTTCAAGGTTATTTTTATTTTGGACACCAAACCCAAAAGATCAGACTGTTGGTTAAGCCCATGTCTCGAGCAGTGGGACTCCGAATCAACTTAATTATAAAACTACCTATCCTTTTAAGGCAGCCATGTGGTAGAGGGTAAAGTGAGATACTCAAACGCCGAAGATTCAGTTTCAATTGGCGGTTGAACGCTTATAGAGTAAAAACTGTTTGTTAAACTTCGCCTTTCGGGGTCGGCCATTTGGGCCGGATAAAGCCATGTTGTTGATCATGTTCACTCTGGTGCTGTAAAACAGCTGTCTTACCTTTGCGGGCATTCTTAGCCCTGGTCAGAGCTGTATCTAGTTAGATACGACCATATAGATAGCGGTCCAAACAGATTTTTAGATATCTTACTACACTTGTTAAGTCAATGACAGTGGGTCAACTATGCCGAACGTGCGTCAGTTCATTTTCGTTTTTTTTGAGGCTCTACGCTACGGGTCGCATTGCAACAAAACATTCATAACTGTACGCGATTAGATCAGACGCAAATAGTACCGTGCCATCCTCCGACGCATACACGCGTGCACTGTAAACACAAAAAATTCTTCGCGCTGGAATAAATGAAAAAATAAAGTTAATAGAATAAACCGCTAAACACCTCGCCGCGAGTTCAACATTTTGGATTATCAAAAATAATAATAAAAAAGGAACAACAAAAAGTTACGTGCAGTGTACTGAAGTGGGCTGAGGCGATGACTCAGATTGCTGTGTATCTGACGTAGCGGATAATGAAGTGTGAATATTTTTTATTGGAGCCCGTCAATGTATAAGCATAACACATAACTTAATTTAAGTTGTGAAATTTTAGTCGAAGTTGGTCACTGGATGTCTAAGACTGGTATGAGATTGCAATTTGGTTCGTGGGCTTAAAGCGATTTGTTTTGCTGCGTATGTTCACCTGTTAGGGGGTTTACCAAGTTGGAAAACTTTGTAGTTAAAGAGTCTAATTCCAAGTCGGCTGTTTTGGTCATTAAGGAGCAAATGCAACGAGTTTATATCATTTGAGTTGTCCCAACGTTTCGACAGAGGATACTTTCATATTCAGCAAATAATATAATATACAGCTCTGCGCAAAAAAAAATAGCACCACGTTGAGGTCTGCACTTTGGATGCTAATTACTTTTCTCCATGCTCATGTAAAGACACGGTATTTATTGTAGGACATCTGTTGAGTATCAGTAATAAAATGCAAAAAACAAGATAAGCGAAGATGCATTTTAAGACAAGAAAATTCCCGTTATACGAAATGAAACCGAAATTTTGGTGTGCAAAATAATAGCACCACAAGTAAAACGTCGTATATAAAATGCGAAATTTCACTAAATTAAATTAAACTATTCCACTGAATAGTACGGTTTTTATTTTTTTTTACTTATACTACTGTTCTAGTACTTCGTCTTATAACCCTTATTTTTGAGCACAGCGGCACAACATCGTGACATAGAGTCGATTAGTGCCTGACATCGCCGAATTGAAATATCCCTCCACGCAGCCTGCACAGCTTCCCATAGCTGTAGTGTATTTTTTGGTTTCGCTTTAAAAATAGCTTTCGTAACATCTGTCCAAAGATTTTTAATGGGGTTTAGGTCTGTAGATTGCGGCGGCCATTCCATAACTTGAACCCCATTCCTCGCAAAAAATTCTTTGGCCAATTTGCTCGTATGTTTCGGGTCATTGTCTTGCTGCAGGATCCATCTGAGAGGCATACTCCACTCTGCGTAGGGCAACATGGTTTCCCTCATTATGCCAACATAAACTTCGGCGGTCATCATTGGTTTTATCCAAAATATAGGACCAGTACCGTTGTAGGAGAAGCAGCCCCATTTGTTAATTTTCGCGCCGCCGTGCTTAATGATTTTTAAAGTACACTCCGGTTTAAACTCTTGGTTTTTTTGCCTGCGAACAAATGTCCTGGTCCCAGGAGTTCCAAATAAAACAATTTTAGACTCATCTGTCCATAATATATTACGCCATTTGGTTACTTCCCAGTTCAAATGTTCTTGCGCAAATTGTTTTCTTTTATGAAGATGGACCTTTGTCAGCAAGGGTATTTTTCTGGGTCTTCTGGCAGGTAGTTCCTTCTCTATCAACTTATTAGTTCCTCTTTTATTTTGTTTGATGTGATGAATGGGTTTTGTTTCACTAATCTTATCATTCTTCGCTCGTCGGTAGAGGTTAATTTCGATTTTCTACCTCTTGTTTCTTCTTTTTCGACGTGTTGTTTTGCATTAGTAATCATTTTATTCGAACAACCAACGATTTCCCGAATAAATTTGTACGTTTTTCCGTCAGAAATTAATTTTTTTATAAGTTCACGTTTCTTAGGAGTACAATGCACACCGCGACCCATTTTAATTGTTTATAACGTTGTATTTTAAAAATACTAGTTTCAAAATACTTAAATATTTTTACTTTAATCTTTTGACACACAAAAAAAACTAAACACCACCAAACACTTCGAAAACACTTTTTAGAATGACATGATGCTATTATTTTGCACACCAAAATTTTGGTTTCATTTCGTATAACGGGAATTTTCTTGTCTTAAAATGCATCTTCGCTTATCTTGTTTTTTGCATTTTATTACTGATACCCAACAGATGTCCTACAATAAATATCCTACTCCTACAATAAATAGCATGAAGAAAGGTAACTAGCATCCAAAGTGCAGGCCTCAACGTGGTGCTATTTTTTTGCACAGAGCTGTAAATGGTATTGATTAAACGTGTTCATCTGATGTACACAAGATCGTAGACATCATTACGTGTGTAGTTATACTAACTGTCCCAATCCAGAATTTATTTTTTTGTGGTTAAATTCATTATTGGTTTATTTATAGAAGTCCCATCCTGGACAGCAGTTCAACTTCTTTTGAGTTTGATGTGTGACTTATTCCGTTACAAGAATTGTTTTTTTGTATACTTGCACATCACAATAATACTTGGCTTTGCCATTGAGATCTTTTCTTAGGTAAATAATTTGACCCAGATTGTGAATGAACCAATACTAATACCTGACATTGCAGATCATATCGCAATCTGTTTCTCACGTCTCATCCTGAGAAGTATTCAGTTGACATACTGTCGCCTCTAGACTCGTCTGACCACTTTGTTGTATCCGCTAATTTTCCGTAATCGCCCCTATCAGTTAGAGAGTAAATTCAATAACTGAAGCGGATTAAACAACTTCTTTCTGCGGAAAACCGCAAGAAGTTCAAACGGGCTAGGAATGCCCACCCGTTCATGTTAAGCTCACCTTTACATTTATACACCCGTTCTTCATTCGCACTACATCAATATAGAATGCCCTTTCCAGGTCAGCCCTTACCCCTCATTAAAATCCACAGGCATTTAAAAATGTGCGTCTGTACCTCCTTTCCCTCTCTTCCTCTGTACCTTAGGCCTGTTCAGTGAATTAATTCCGCTCACTTAAGGGTACCAAAGGTACAGTTATAAAAAAAATTATAAAAAAACGATATTATATTAGGCATGGAACCTATGATACCACTAGTTAGTATAGTGATAAAAATCGGTAAACAAATTACTAATCACTGCATTAATGGTGTCATTTTGTTGTTTTGTTTGTTCTCAACTCATTTTGTCAAAGCTCTAATGATTATCCCTGCTAATACCTTGTTTATGCTCGAAAAAAGGCTTATTGACAGAGGTTAGTCGGGATAGTGGTATCCTTGTCCCGATTTAGATAATCGGTACCACAGTAAAACAGCTTTTTCGAATGTGTCGGGTAATATGCACTACTCAGCGCATCGCTGAAGAGAGTTGTGTATGCATTCACAGAACAATATTTGGTATCCCACCCGTTTCCACTCACTATTTCTCCAATGAGATAAGGATACATTAGAGTTCATCTTTCGAAAAAAATTATGTAGTTATTAACATTTTCGGTGACGAATTTTACTACCCAAACCTGAATTCCCTGATCGCCTTTGATCATTTTCGTTCGTTGATTCTGTAAATCAAAACTGTTCGCCGACATAATTAAGAAGACAATGATCTTCAACACATACAACAACTTGAGGGACCAATACCTCCCGTCGATCATGATGAAAGCTCAAAGTGCTTAACCGAAAGAATACAGCAACTTGAGCACCGAAGAAAAGTCCGCTGCACAACCCGCATTCTTATTCAAATATGTTATGCGTTTAAGAACACTGCGCATAATCGCGCGTAATGTTAATTCATTGAATGCGTTAGTCGAGCGATCTAATAAATAATAATAATAGCAATTGTTGGCGCGACAGTCCACAGGGGGACCAGGGCCTAGCTTGCTCATTAACTACTCGTGTTGTGCGCGCTACTGTTCTGTCACGAGTAGAAAGGACCTACAGTTTTTTCCCGACTCCGAACGACGTAATTTGAGAAGCTTTTTCTTGGACAGTTATTACTCTTTGAGTGTTGTCAGCAGCTCTAAAGAAGAAGAAGAAAGAAGAATTCGAGGTGTTCAGGCGGGAATCGAACCTAGACCTTTCGACGTGTGAGCGTCGCACTCTACCCACTACGCCACGGCGGCCACATTCCTAATGCGAACAAACCTGACAAAAACCTTCTATAAGCCACGATTTTGTTTTAAATAACCTTGTCTAATGACTTCCATGTCTAATGTGGATGGACACAGACAGGATTGGACGAGTAACATCATAGATAAATGGCTGGGGCATAATGCCGAAAGGCATTTTCTGGTTGTGATTTCGCGACCTAAGCCAACTTTCTTTCGAACGCCATCGTTACTGGACTTCTTCCCGGGTACTTCCCATTTAGTACATATAATGCTAGAAATTTTGAACTTTTCCTACATAACTGAAGGAAGCGATTCTGACCATGAGGCGGTGCTGCTGGTTTTGAACCTGCCGCAGCCCATATTTACCATCAGCCGACCAGAAGAGAACGTCATCAACTATCATCAGCTGAAAGTGGGAAAACTACTGATGTACTGGGGAATATTTAAGAACCAACGTTAACGAAGAGGGGGCATGGGCCTATGCACGCGAGGTAACGTCGTTGATTGCGCTCAACATAGCGAGCAGCCAAGCCAATCCTCGTTAGTGCACAGGTCAAGGTGACATACAGCCTCCAAGTGGCGCCCCCTGGATAGCCATCACAACACCCGTTGTATAGTGAACTAATGTATGCAGCGACCCCCTCTGCCCGAGGATTTAAATAATGGGCCTGGCCTACCAGTCTGTGGGTTGTGCGTGAGGGTAACTTCCTCACCACGTAAAAACGAGAAGTTCAAAGACAACATCATGCCTCGGATAGTGAAGGATCAACTGTTGACGACCCCAGCAAACGTTTTAAGGACAATGATTTTCGGTTTTGCACGTGGAATGTGAGGTCCCTTAACAGGCCACGTGCAGCCGAACAACTTGCGGAGGCCCTTGACAGCTACAAAGCTGACATAACCACCATCCAGGAAGTGCGATGGGATGGGCCTGGCATAAAAGCGATGAAGAACTGCGATATCTACTACAGCAATTGCTATAAAGAGAGAAGGAAGCGCTTATTTGGATGCGGATTTGTTGTTCGAGGCAGACTTAGGCAAAAAGTCTTGAGCTACGACCCAGTCAGCGAACGCCTCATGACAATCCGCATCAAGGCTAAATTCGGGAACATCAGCCTAATATGCGCTCACGCCCCGACAGAGGAGAAGGATGACAACATCAAGGATGACTTCTATGATCTCCTAGAAAGAACATACGATCGATACCCCAGCTATGACACCAAGATCGTTCTAGGAGATTTCAACGCTCATCTGGGAAAGGAGGACATCTTTGCTGGAGTCATCGGTAAACACAGCCTGCACGACAACACATCCAGAAACGGACTCAGGCTGTTGGACTTCGCCTCGGGACGAAACCTCTCTGTGGCTATCACGCGGTTCCCACACCTGGACATTCACAAAGGAACCAGGCGATCTCCTGATCAATCAATCAACCAGATTGATCACGTTGCGATCGACGTCAGACACTCCTCCAGTATTCTCGATGTCCGAACCTTCCGAGGTGCAAACATTGAATCGGATCATCAAGTTGTTGTAGCCAAGGTAAGAACCCGGATATCGAGAGAGCAACGGAGTCGAGAAAGGCTAAAACGGTTTGACGTCGAAAAACTACAATCGCATCTGATTGCTGGGAATTTTGCCGTTCGAGTCTCCCGGAAACTCGCTCAGAGTTCGACGCTTCCTGCACTAAGCATAGAAGAAGAATGGAAACGTTGTCAAGAAGCCATCAAAGACGCTACCACTGATGTGCTTGGTTTCACCAACTAGAAAGAACGCATGGTTTGATGACGAGTGCAGGCAAGCGCATGCAGGCAAACAAGACGCCTATAAGGCAACGCTGTATTGAGCAACGGGGGATGTTCGTGAGTTCTACGAACAGAGAAGAAGGGAAGAGCACCGGCTTCTCAGAATAACTCTTGCCAATCGCTGTTTCTTTGGACTCAAGAAGCAATTGAGTAATAAAGCCCTCTCTTGAAAGACTAAGCTCGCTTTATATAACAGCTTGATCATCCCCGTCCTACTCTATGGCGCGGAATCTTGGACGTTAGCAAAGGCGGATGAGGAAGCCCTTAGTCTCTTCGAGAGAAAAGTTATGCGTGCGTCCTTGGTCCTGTTCGCGTTGATGGCATCTGGAGGAGAAGATTTAATGACGAACTCTATGGGCTGTACAGCGACATGCGCCTGGTCAAGCGTCTACAGATACAACGCTTAAGATGGCTAGGCCAAGTAGAGCGTATGGACACCACTGCTCCGGCCCGAAAAGTCTTTGATTTATTTATTTTTATTTAATTATTTAACTTTACTTAACCCTAATTAATTCTATTCAACAAACTTATCTTATCTTGCTTTTTTTAGTATTTTATTTTATTGTACTATATATGTTTTTTTCATTTTTTTACTTCTTTTTTTGTGTTACTTTTTATATATATTATATTTATTATTTTTTTTAATTAATTTTTACATACAGTGCCTTACTACACTAACTACGCTAGTGATTCAACTATCCCGTTTCTTTCTTAAAAAAGTTACCGGCATCGAAAGCTGATTCTGGTGCGACCCCCAGTAGGAAGGTCATTCTTTTTTCGAAACTGCTATATCGCGCTTAGAAATGCCTTTCTACTGAGCCGTGCTTCTATGCGTGCAACATAGAAGATGTAGTATATAATGCAGTCTGGCCTATTTTATATCAGGCCTTTTGCATCCAGTAAGAGGAACGTTTCAAGTGGAATAAAGCCGTTAAGACGTACGCCTTCAAGGTTATTTTTATTTTGGACACCAAACCCAAAAGATCAGACTGTTGGTTAAGGCCATGTCTCGAGCAGTGGGACTCCGAATCAACTTAATTATAAAACTACCTATCCTTTTAAGGCAGCCATGTGGTAGAGGGTAAAGTGAGATATTCAAACGCCGAAGATTCAGTTTCCATTCGCGGTTGAACGCTTATAGAGTAAAAACTGTTTGTTAAACTTCGCCTTTCGGGGTCGGCAAAAAACTGTAGCTCCCTTCTACTCGTAAGAGAACATTAACGAGTAGTTGAAGCTAGGCCCTTGTCCCTCTCTAGACTGTCGCGCCGTTCAATATGTGTATTTATATAGCTTTATAAGGTTTGCCTCATTGTGGTGGAATTTCTTCTACTGGTTCTGAGGTTCAATATAAATATAGGCCCGAAGACCTGGCCCATTTGGGCCGGATAAAGCCATGTTGTTGATCATGTTCACTCTGGTGATGTAAAACAGCTGTCTTACCTTTGCGGGCATTCTTAGCCCTGGTCAGAGCTGTATCTAGTTAGATACGACCATATAGATAGCGGTCCAAACAGATTTTTATATATCTTACTACACTTGTTAAGTCAATGACAGTGGGTCAACTATGCCGAACGTGCGTCAGTTCATTTTCGTTTTTATTGAGGCTCTACGCTACGGGTCGCATTGCAACAAAACATTCATAACTGTACGCGATTAGATCAGACGCAAATAGTACCGTGCCATCCTCCGACGCATGCACGCGTGCACTGTAAAAACAAAAAATTCTTCGCGCTGGAATAAATGAAAAAATAAAGTTAATAGAATAAACCGCTAAACACCTCGCCGCGAGTTCAACATTTTGGATTATCAAAAATAATAATAAAAAAGGAACAACAAAAAGTTACGTGCAGTGTACTGAAGTGGGCTGAGGCGATGACTCAGATTGCTGTGTATCTGACGTAGCGGATAATGAAGTGTGAATATTTTTTATTGGAGCCCGTCAATGTATAAGCATAACACATAACTTAATTTAAGTTGTGAAATTTTAGTCGAAGTTGGTCACTGGATGTCTAAGACTGCTATGAGATTGCAATTTGGTTCGTGGGCTTAAAGCGATTTGTTTTGCTGCGTATGTTCACCTGTTAGGGGGTTTACCAAGTTGGAAAACTTTGTAGTTAAAGAGTCTAATTCCAAGTCGGCTGTTTTGGTCATTAAGGAGCAAATGCAACGAGTTTATATCATTTGAGTTGTCCCAACGTTTCGACAGAGGATACTTTCATATTCAGCAAATAATATAATATACAGCTCTGCGCAAAAAAAAATAGCACCACGTTGAGGTCTGCACTTTGGATGCTAATTACTTTTCTCCATGCTCATGTAAAGACACGGTATTTATTGTAGGACATCTGTTGAGTATCAGTAATAAAATGCAAAAAACAAGATAAGCGAAGATGCATTTTAAGACAAGAAAATTCCCGTTATACGAAATGAAACCGAAATTTTGGTGTGCAAAATAATAGCACCACAAGTAAAACGTCGTATATAAAATGCGAAATTTCACTAAATTAAATTAAACTATTCCACTGAATAGTACGGTTTTTATTTTTTTTTACTTATACTACTGTTCTAGTACTTCGTCTTATAACCCTTATTTTTGAGCACAGCGGCACAACATCGTGACATAGAGTCGATTAGTGCCTGACATCGCCGAATTGAAATATCCCTCCACGCAGCCTGCACAGCTTCCCATAGCTGTAGTGTATTTTTTGGTTTCGCTTTAAAAATAGCTTTCGTAACATCTGTCCAAAGATTTTTAATGGGGTTTAGGTCTGTAGATTGCGGCGGCCATTCCATAACTTGAACCCCATTCCTCGCAAAAAATTCTTTGGCCAATTTGCTCGTATGTTTCGGGTCATTGTCTTGCTGCAGGATCCATCTGAGAGGCATACTCCACTCTGCGTAGGGCAACATGGTTTCCCTCATTATGCCAACATAAACTTCGGCGGTCATCATTGGTTTTATCCAAAATATAGGACCAGTACCGTTGTAGGAGAAGCAGCCCCATTTGTTAATTTTCGCGCCGCCGTGCTTAATGATTTTTAAAGTACACTCCGGTTTAAACTCTTGGTTTTTTTGCCTGCGAACAAATGTCCTGGTCCCAGGAGTTCCAAATAAAACAATTTTAGACTCATCTGTCCATAATATATTACGCCATTTGGTTACTTCCCAGTTCAAATGTTCTTGCGCAAATTGTTTTCTTTTATGAAGATGGACCTTTGTCAGCAAGGGTATTTTTCTGGGTCTTCTGGCAGGTAGTTCCTTCTCTATCAACTTATTAGTTCCTCTTTTATTTTGTTTGATGTGATGAATGGGTTTTGTTTCACTAATCTTATCATTCTTCGCTCGTCGGTAGAGGTTAATTTCGATTTTCTACCTCTTGTTTCTTCTTTTTCGACGTGTTGTTTTGCATTAGTAATCATTTTATTCGAACAACCAACGATTTCCCGAATAAATTTGTACGTTTTTCCGTCAGAAATTAATTTTTTTATAAGTTCACGTTTCTTAGGAGTACAATGCACACCGCGACCCATTTTAATTGTTTATAACGTTGTATTTTAAAAATACTAGTTTCAAAATACTTAAATATTTTTACTTTAATCTTTTGACACACAAAAAAAACTAAACACCACCAAACACTTCGAAAACACTTTTTAGAATGACATGATGCTATTATTTTGCACACCAAAATTTTGGTTTCATTTCGTATAACGGGAATTTTCTTGTCTTAAAATGCATCTTCGCTTATCTTGTTTTTTGCATTTTATTACTGATACCCAACAGATGTCCTACAATAAATATCCTACTCCTACAATAAATAGCATGAAGAAAGGTAACTAGCATCCAAAGTGCAGGCCTCAACGTGGTGCTATTTTTTTGCACAGAGCTGTAAATGGTATTGATTAAACGTGTTCATCTGATGTACACAAGATCGTAGACATCATTACGTGTGTAGTTATACTAACTGTCCCAATCCAGAATTTATTTTTTTGTGGTTAAATTCATTATTGGTTTATTTATAGAAGTCCCATCCTGGACAGCAGTTCAACTTCTTTTGAGTTTGATGTGTGACTTATTCCGTTACAAGAATTGTTTTTTTGTATACTTGCACATCACAATAATACTTGGCTTTGCCATTGAGATCTTTTCTTAGGTAAATAATTTGACCCAGATTGTGAATGAACCAATACTAATACCTGACATTGCAGATCATATCGCAATCTGTTTCTCACGTCTCATCCTGAGAAGTATTCAGTTGACATACTGTCGCCTCTAGACTCGTCTGACCACTTTGTTGTATCCGCTAATTTTCCGTAATCGCCCCTATCAGTTAGAGAGTAAATTCAATAACTGAAGCGGATTAAACAACTTCTTTCTGCGGAAAACCGCAAGAAGTTCAAACGGGCTAGGAATGCCCACCCGTTCATGTTAAGCTCACCTTTACATTTATACACCCGTTCTTCATTCGCACTACATCAATATAGAATGCCCTTTCCAGGTCAGCCCTTACCCCTCATTAAAATCCACAGGCATTTAAAAATGTGCGTCTGTACCTCCTTTCCCTCTCTTCCTCTGTACCTTAGGCCTGTTCAGTGAATTAATTCCGCTCACTTAAGGGTACCAAAGGTACAGTTATAAAAAAAATTATAAAAAAACGATATTATGTTAGGCATGGAACCTATGATACCACTAGTTAGTATAGTGATAAAAATCGGTAAACAAATTACTAATCACTGCATTAATGGTGTCATTTTGTTGTTTTGTTTGTTCTCAACTCATTTTGTCAAAGCTCTAATGATTATCCCTGCTAATACCTTGTTTATGCTCGAAAAAAGGCTTATTGACAGAGGTTAGTCGGGATAGTGGTATCCTTGTCCCGATTTAGATAATCGGTACCACAGTAAAACAGCTTTTTCGAATGTGTCGGGTAATATGCACTACTTAGCGCATCGCTGAAGAGAGTTGTGTATGCATTCACAGAACAATATTTGGTATCCCACCCGTTTCCACTCACTATTTCTCCAATGAGATAAGGATACATTAGAGTTCATCTTTCGAAAAAAATTATGTAGTTATTAACATTTTCGGTGACGAATTTTACTACCCAAACCTGAATTCCCTGATCGCCTTTGATCATTTTCGTTCGTTGATTCTGTAAATCAAAACTGTTCGCCGACATAATTAAGAAGACAATGATCTTCAACACATACAACAACTTGAGGGACCAATACCTCCCGTCGATCATGATGAAAGCTCAAAGTGCTTAACCGAAAGAATACAGCAACTTGAGCACCGAAGAAAAGTCCGCTGCACAACCCGCATTCTTATTCAAATATGTTATGCGTTTAAGAACACTGCGCATAATCGCGCGTAATGTTAATTCATTGAATGCGTTAGTCGAGCGATCTAATAAATAATAGTAATAGCAATTGTTGGCGCGACAGTCCACAGGGGGACCAGGGCCTAGCTTGCTCATTAACTACTCGTGTTGTGCGCGCTACTGTTCTGTCACGAGTAGAAAGGACCTACAGTTTTTTCCCGACTCCGAACGACGTAATTTGAGAAGCTTTTTCTTGGACAGTTATTACTCTTTGAGTGTTGTCAGCAGCTCTAAAGAAGAAGAAGAAAGAAGAATTCGAGGTGTTCAGGCGGGAATCGAACCTAGACCTTTCGACGTGTGAGCGTCGCACTCTACCCACTACGCCACGGCGGCCACATTCCTAATGCGAACAAACCTGACAAAAACCTTCTATAAGCCACGATTTTGTTTTAAATAACCTTGTCTAATGACTTCCATGTCTAATGTGGATGGACAAGGACAGGATTGGACGAGTAACATCATAGATAAATGGCTGGGGCATAATGCCGAAAGGCATTTTCTGGTTGTGATTTCGCGACCTAAGCCAACTTTCTTTCGAACGCCATCGTTACTGGACTTCTTCCCGGGTACTTCCCATTTAGTACATATAATGCTAGAAATTTTGAACTTTTCCTACATAACTGAAGGAAGCGATTCTGACCATGAGGCGGTGCTGCTGGTTTTGAACCTGCCGCAGCCCATATTTACCATCAGCCGACCAGAAGAGAACGTCATCAACTATCATCAGCTGAAAGTGGGAAAACTACTGATGTACTGGGGAATATTTAAGAACCAACGTTAACGAAGAGGGGGCATGGGCCTATGCACGCGAGGTAACGTCGTTGATTGCGCTCAACATAGCGAGCAGCCAAGCCAATCCTCGTTAGTGCACAGGTCAAGGTGACATACAGCCTCCAAGTGGCGCCCCCTGAATAGCCATCACAACACCCGTTGTATAGTGAACTAATGTATGCAGCGACCCCCTCTGCCCGAGGATTTAAATAATGGGCCTGGCCTACCAGTCTGTGGGTTGTGCGTGAGGGTAACTTCCTCACCACGTAAAAACGAGAAGTTCAAAGACAACATCATGCCTCGGATAGTGAAGGATCAACTGTTGACGACCCCAGCAACGTTTTAAGGACAATGATTTTCGGTTTTGCACGTGGAATGTGAGGTCCCTTAACAGGCCACGTGCAGCCGAACAACTTGCGGAGGCCCTTGACAGCTACAAAGCTGACATAACCGCCATCCAGGAAGTGCGATGGGATGGGCCTGGCATAAAAGCGATGAAGAACTGCGATATCTACTACAGCAATTGCTATAAAGAGAGAAGGAAGCGCTTATTTGGATGCGGATTTGTTGTTCGAGGCAGACTTAGGCAAAAAGTCTTGAGCTACGACCCAGTCAGCGAACGCCTCATGACTCTCCGCATCAAGGCTAAATTCGGGAACATCAGCCTAATATGCGCTCACGCCCCGACAGAGGAGAAGGATGACAACATCAAGGATGACAACATCAAGGATGACTTCTATGATCTCCTAGAAAGAACATACGATCGATACCCCAGCTATGACACCAAGATCGTTCTAGGAGATTTCAACGCTCATCTGGGAAAGGAGGACATCTTTGCTGGAGTCATCGGTAAACACAGCCTGCACGACAACACATCCAGAAACGGACTCAGGCTGTTGGACTTCGCCTCGGGACGAAACCTCTCTGTGGCTATCACGCGGTTCCCACACCTGGACATTCACAAAGGAACCAGGCGATCTCCTTATCAATCAACCGTCAACCAGATTGATCACGTTGCGATCGACGTCAGACACTCCTCCAGTATTCTCTATGTCCGAACCTTCCGAGGTGCAAACATTGACTCGGATCATCACCTTGTTGTAGCCAAGGTAAGAACCCGGATATCGAGAGAGCAACGGAGTCGAGAAAGGCTAAAACGGTTTGACGTCGAAAAACTACAATCGCATCTGATTGCTGGGAATTTTGCCGATCGAGTCTCCCGGAAACTCGCTCAGAGTTCGACGCTTCCTGCACTAAGCATAGAAGAAGAATGGAAACGTTGTCAAGAAGCCATCAAAGACGCTACCACTGATGTGCTTGGTTTCACCAACTAGAAAGAACGCATGGTTTGATGAAGAGTGCAGGCAAGCGCATGCAGGCAAACAAGACGCCTATAAGGCAACGCTGTATTGAGCAACGAGGGATGTTCGTGAGCTCTACGAACAGAGAAGAAGGGAAGAGCACCGGCTTCTCAGAATAACTCTTGCCAATCGCTGTTTCTTTGGACTCAAGAAGCAATTGAGTAATAAAGCCCTCTCTTGAAAGACTAAGCTCGCTTTATATAACAGCTTGATCATCCCCGTCCTAGTCTATGGCGCGGAATCTTGGACGTTAGCAAAGGCGGATGAGGAAGCCCTTAGTCTCTTCGAGAGAAAAGTTATGCGTGCGTCCTTGGTCCTGTTCGCGTTGATGGCATCTGGAGGAGAAGATTTAATGACGAACTCTATGGGCTGTACAGCGACATGCGCCTGGTCAAGCGTCTACAGATACAACGCTTAAGATGGCTAGGCCAAGTAGAGCGTATGGACACCACTGCTCCGGCCCGAAAAGTCTTTGATTTATTTATTTTTATTTAATTATTTAACTTTACTTAACCCTAATTAATTCTATTCAACAAACTTATCTTATCTTGCTTTTTTTAGTATTTTATTTTATTGTACTATTTATGTTTTTTCATTTTTTTACTTCTTTTTTTTGTGTTACTTTTTATATATATTATATTTATTATTTTTTTAATTAATTTTTACATACAGTGCCTTACTACACTAACTACGCTAGTGATTCAACTATCCCGTTTCTTTCTTAAAAAAGTTACCGGCATCGAAATCTGATTCTGGTGCGACCCCCAGTAGGAAGGTCATTCTTTTTTCGAAACTGCTATATCGCGCTTAGAAATGCCTTTCTACTGAGCCGTGCTTCTATGCGTGCAACATAGAAGATGTAGTATATAATGCAGTCTGGCCTATTTTATATCAGGCCTTTTGCATCCAGTAAGAGGAACGTTTCAAGTGGAATAAAGCCGTTAAGACGTACGCCTTCAAGGTTATTTTTATTTTGGACACCAAACCCAAAAGATCAGACTGTTGGTTAAGGCCATGTCTCGAGCAGTGGGACTCCGAATCAACTTAATTATAAAACTACCTATCCTTTTAAGGCAGCCATGTGGTAGAGGGTAAAGTGAGATATTCAAACGCCGAAGATTCAGTTTCCATTCGCGGTTGAACGCTTATAGAGTAAAAACTGTTTGTTAAACTTCGCCTTTCGGGGTCGGCAAAAAACTGTAGATCCCTTCTACTCGTAAGAGAACATTAACGAGTAGTTGAAGCTAGGCCCTTGTCCCTCTCTAGACTGTCGCGCCGTTCAATATGTGTATTTATATAGCTTTATAAGGTTTGCCTCATTGTGGTGGAATTTCTTCTACTGGTTCTGAGGTTCAATATAAATATAGGCCCGAAGACCTGGCCCATTTGGGCCGGATAAAGCCATGTTGTTGATCATGTTCACTCTGGTGATGTAAAACAGCTGTCTTACCTTTGCGGGCATTCTTAGCCCTGGTCAGAGCTGTATCTAGTTAGATACGACCATATAGATAGCGGTCCAAACAGATTTTTATATATCTTACTACACTTGTTAAGTCAATGACAGTGGGTCAACTATGCCGAACGTGCGTCAGTTCATTTTCGTTTTTATTGAGGCTCTACGCTACGGGTCGCATTGCAACAAAACATTCATAACTGTACGCGATTAGATCAGACGCAAATAGTACCGTGCCATCCTCCGACGCATGCACGCGTGCACTGTAAAAACAAAAAATTCTTCGCGCTGGAATAAATGAAAAAATAAAGTTAATAGAATAAACCGCTAAACACCTCGCCGCGAGTTCAACATTTTGGATTATCAAAAATAATAATAAAAAAGGAACAACAAAAAGTTACGTGCAGTGTACTGAAGTGGGCTGAGGCGATGACTCAGATTGCTGTGTATCTGACGTAGCGGATAATGAAATGTGAATATTTTTTATTGGAGCCCGTCAATGTATAAGCATAACACATAACTTAATTTAAGTTGTGAAATTTTAGTCGAAGTTGGTCACTGGATGTCTAAGACTGGTATGAGATTGCAATTTGGTTCGTGGGCTTAAAGCGATTTGTTTTGCTGCGTATGTTCACCTGTTAGGGGGTTTACCAAGTTGGAAAACTTTGTAGTTAAAGAGTCTAATTCCAAGTCGGCTGTTTTGGTCATTAAGGAGCAAATGCAACGAGTTTATATCATTTGAGTTGTCCCAACGTTTCGACAGAGGATACTTTCATATTCAGCAAATAATGTAATATACAGCTCTGCGCAAAAAAATAGCACCACGTTGAGGTCTGCAATTTGGATGCTAATTACTTTTCTCCATGCTCATGTAAAGACACGGTATTTATTGTAGGACATCTGTTGAGTATCAGTAATAAAATGCAAAAAACAAGATAAGCGAAGATGCATTTTAAGACAAGAAAATTCCCGTTATACGAAATGAAACCGAAATTTTGGTGTGCAAAATAATAGCACCACAAGTAAAACGTCGTAAATAAAATGCGAAATTTCACTAAATTAAATTAAACTATTCCACTGAATAGTACGGTTTTTATTTTTTTTACTTATACTACTGTTCTAGTACTTCGTCTTATAACCCTTATTTTTGAGCACAGCGGCACAACATCGTGACATAGAGTCGATTAGTGCCTGACATCGCCGAATTGAAATATCCCTCCACGCAGCCTGCACAGCTTCCCATAGCTGTAGTGTATTTTTTGGTTTCGCTTTAAAAATAGCTTTCGTAACATCTGTCCAAAGATTTTTAATGGGGTTTAGGTCTGTAGATTGCGGCGGCCATTCCATAACTTGAACCCCATTCCTCGCAAAAAATTCTTTGGCCAATTTGCTCGTATGTTTCGGGTCATTGTCTTGCTGCAGGATCCATCTGAGAGGCATACTCCACTCTGCGTAGGGCAACATGGTTTCCCTCATTATGCCAACATAAACTTCGGCGGTCATCATTGGTTTTATCCAAAATATAGGACCAGTACCGTTGTAGGAGAAGCAGCCCCATTTGTTAATTTTCGCGCCGCCGTGCTTAATGATTTTTAAAGTACACTCCGGTTTAAACTCTTGGTTTTTTTGCCTGCGAACAAATGTCCTGGTCCCAGGAGTTCCAAATAAAACAATTTTAGACTCATCTGTCCATAATATATTACGCCATTTGGTTACTTCCCAGTTCAAATGTTCTTGCGCAAATTGTTTTCTTTTATGAAGATGGACCTTTGTCAGCAAGGGTATTTTTCTGGGTCTTCTGGCAGGTAGTTCCTTCTCTATCAACTTATTAGTTCCTCTTTTATTTTGTTTGATGTGATGAATGGGTTTTGTTTCACTAATCTTATCATTCTTCGCTCGTCGGTAGAGGTTAATTTCGATTTTCTACCTCTTGTTTCTTCTTTTTCGACGTGTTGTTTTGCATTAGTAATCATTTTATTCGAACAACCAACGATTTCCCGAATAAATTTGTACGTTTTTCCGTCAGAAATTAATTTTTTTATAAGTTCACGTTTCTTAGGAGTACAATGCACACCGCGACCCATTTTAATTGTTTATAACGTTGTATTTTAAAAATACTAGTTTCAAAATACTTAAATATTTTTACTTTAATCTTTTGACACACAAAAAAAACTAAACACCACCAAACACTTCGAAAACACTTTTTAGAATGACATGATGCTATTATTTTGCACACCAAAATTTTGGTTTCATTTCGTATAACGGGAATTTTCTTGTCTTAAAATGCATCTTCGCTTATCTTGTTTTTTGCATTTTATTACTGATACCCAACAGATGTCCTACAATAAATATCCTACTCCTACAATAAATAGCATGAAGAAAGGTAACTAGCATCCAAAGTGCAGGCCTCAACGTGGTGCTATTTTTTTGCACAGAGCTGTAAATGGTATTGATTAAACGTGTTCATCTGATGTACACAAGATCGTAGACATCATTACGTGTGTAGTTATACTAACTGTCCCAATCCAGAATTTATTTTTTTGTGGTTAAATTCATTATTGGTTTATTTATAGAAGTCCCATCCTGGACAGCAGTTCAACTTCTTTTGAGTTTGATGTGTGACTTATTCCGTTACAAGAATTGTTTTTTTGTATACTTGCACATCACAATAATACTTGGCTTTGCCATTGAGATCTTTTCTTAGGTAAATAATTTGACCCAGATTGTGAATGAACCAATACTAATACCTGACATTGCAGATCATATCGCAATCTGTTTCTCACGTCTCATCCTGAGAAGTATTCAGTTGACATACTGTCGCCTCTAGACTCGTCTGACCACTTTGTTGTATCCGCTAATTTTCCGTAATCGCCCCTATCAGTTAGAGAGTAAATTCAATAACTGAAGCGGATTAAACAACTTCTTTCTGCGGAAAACCGCAAGAAGTTCAAACGGGCTAGGAATGCCCACCCGTTCATGTTAAGCTCACCTTTACATTTATACACCCGTTCTTCATTCGCACTACATCAATATAGAATGCCCTTTCCAGGTCAGCCCTTACCCCTCATTAAAATCCACAGGCATTTAAAAATGTGCGTCTGTACCTCCTTTCCCTCTCTTCCTCTGTACCTTAGGCCTGTTCAGTGAATTAATTCCGCTCACTTAAGGGTACCAAAGGTACAGTTATAAAAAAAATTATAAAAAAACGATATTATATTAGGCATGGAACCTATGATACCACTAGTTAGTATAGTGATAAAAATCGGTAAACAAATTACTAATCACTGCATTAATGGTGTCATTTTGTTGTTTTGTTTGTTCTCAACTCATTTTGTCAAAGCTCTAATGATTATCCCTGCTAATACCTTGTTTATGCTCGAAAAAAGGCTTATTGACAGAGGTTAGTCGGGATAGTGGTATCCTTGTCCCGATTTAGATAATCGGTACCACAGTAAAACAGCTTTTTCGAATGTGTCGGGTAATATGCACTACTCAGCGCATCGCTGAAGAGAGTTGTGTATGCATTCACAGAACAATATTTGGTATCCCACCCGTTTCCACTCACTATTTCTCCAATGAGATAAGGATACATTAGAGTTCATCTTTCGAAAAAAATTATGTAGTTATTAACATTTTCGGTGACGAATTTTACTACCCAAACCTGAATTCCCTGATCGCCTTTGATCATTTTCGTTCGTTGATTCTGTAAATCAAAACTGTTCGCCGACATAATTAAGAAGACAATGATCTTCAACACATACAACAACTTGAGGGACCAATACCTCCCGTCGATCATGATGAAAGCTCAAAGTGCTTAACCGAAAGAATACAGCAACTTGAGCACCGAAGAAAAGTCCGCTGCACAACCCGCATTCTTATTCAAATATGTTATGCGTTTAAGAACACTGCGCATAATCGCGCGTAATGTTAATTCATTGAATGCGTTAGTCGAGCGATCTAATAAATAATAATAATAGCAATTGTTGGCGCGACAGTCCACAGGGGGACCAGGGCCTAGCTTGCTCATTAACTACTCGTGTTGTGCGCGCTACTGTTCTGTCACGAGTAGAAAGGACCTACAGTTTTTTCCCGACTCCGAACGACGTAATTTGAGAAGCTTTTTCTTGGACAGTTATTACTCTTTGAGTGTTGTCAGCAGCTCTAAAGAAGAAGAAGAAAGAAGAATTCGAGGTGTTCAGGCGGGAATCGAACCTAGACCTTTCGACGTGTGAGCGTCGCACTCTACCCACTACGCCACGGCGGCCACATTCCTAATGCGAACAAACCTGACAAAAACCTTCTATAAGCCACGATTTTGTTTTAAATAACCTTGTCTAATGACTTCCATGTCTAATGTGGATGGACACAGACAGGATTGGACGAGTAACATCATAGATAAATGGCTGGGGCATAATGCCGAAAGGCATTTTCTGGTTGTGATTTCGCGACCTAAGCCAACTTTCTTTCGAACGCCATCGTTACTGGACTTCTTCCCGGGTACTTCCCATTTAGTACATATAATGCTAGAAATTTTGAACTTTTCCTACATAACTGAAGGAAGCGATTCTGACCATGAGGCGGTGCTGCTGGTTTTGAACCTGCCGCAGCCCATATTTACCATCAGCCGACCAGAAGAGAACGTCATCAACTATCATCAGCTGAAAGTGGGAAAACTACTGATGTACTGGGGAATATTTAAGAACCAACGTTAACGAAGAGGGGGCATGGGCCTATGCACGCGAGGTAACGTCGTTGATTGCGCTCAACATAGCGAGCAGCCAAGCCAATCCTCGTTAGTGCACAGGTCAAGGTGACATACAGCCTCCAAGTGGCGCCCCCTGGATAGCCATCACAACACCCGTTGTATAGTGAACTAATGTATGCAGCGACCCCCTCTGCCCGAGGATTTAAATAATGGGCCTGGCCTACCAGTCTGTGGGTTGTGCGTGAGGGTAACTTCCTCACCACGTAAAAACGAGAAGTTCAAAGACAACATCATGCCTCGGATAGTGAAGGATCAACTGTTGACGACCCCAGCAAACGTTTTAAGGACAATGATTTTCGGTTTTGCACGTGGAATGTGAGGTCCCTTAACAGGCCACGTGCAGCCGAACAACTTGCGGAGGCCCTTGACAGCTACAAAGCTGACATAACCACCATCCAG
Organism: Eristalinus aeneus; assembly: GCA_955652365.1. NCBI lineage: Eukaryota > Metazoa > Arthropoda > Insecta > Diptera > Syrphidae > Eristalinus > Eristalinus aeneus. Next base: position 9,254,753 of record OY019132.1, read on the forward strand.
GAAGTGCGATGGGATGGGCCTGGCATAAAAGCGATGAAGAACTGCGATATCTACTACAGCAATTGCTATAAAGAGAGAAGGAAGCGCTTATTTGGATGCGGATTTGTTGTTCGAGGCAGACTTAGGCAAAAAGTCTTGAGCTACGACCCAGTCAGCGAACGCCTCATGACAATCCGCATCAAGGCTAAATTCGGGAACATCAGCCTAATATGCGCTCACGCCCCGACAGAGGAGAAGGATGACAACATCAAGGATGACTTCTATGATCTCCTAGAAAGAACATACGATCGATACCCCAGCTATGACACCAAGATCGTTCTAGGAGATTTCAACGCTCATCTGGGAAAGGAGGACATCTTTGCTGGAGTCATCGGTAAACACAGCCTGCACGACAACACATCCAGAAACGGACTCAGGCTGTTGGACTTCGCCTCGGGACGAAACCTCTCTGTGGCTATCACGCGGTTCCCACACCTGGACATTCACAAAGGAACCAGGCGATCTCCTGATCAATCAATCAACCAGATTGATCACGTTGCGATCGACGTCAGACACTCCTCCAGTATTCTCGATGTCCGAACCTTCCGAGGTGCAAACATTGAATCGGATCATCAAGTTGTTGTAGCCAAGGTAAGAACCCGGATATCGAGAGAGCAACGGAGTCGAGAAAGGCTAAAACGGTTTGACGTCGAAAAACTACAATCGCATCTGATTGCTGGGAATTTTGCCGTTCGAGTCTCCCGGAAACTCGCTCAGAGTTCGACGCTTCCTGCACTAAGCATAGAAGAAGAATGGAAACGTTGTCAAGAAGCCATCAAAGACGCTACCACTGATGTGCTTGGTTTCACCAACTAGAAAGAACGCATGGTTTGATGACGAGTGCAGGCAAGCGCATGCAGGCAAACAAGACGCCTATAAGGCAACGCTGTATTGAGCAACGGGGGATGTTCGTGAGTTCTACGAACAGAGAAGAAGGGAAGAGCACCGGCTTCTCAGAATAACTCTTGCCAATCGCTGTTTCTTTGGACTCAAGAAGCAATTGAGTAATAAAGCCCTCTCTTGAAAGACTAAGCTCGCTTTATATAACAGCTTGATCATCCCCGTCCTACTCTATGGCGCGGAATCTTGGACGTTAGCAAAGGCGGATGAGGAAGCCCTTAGTCTCTTCGAGAGAAAAGTTATGCGTGCGTCCTTGGTCCTGTTCGCGTTGATGGCATCTGGAGGAGAAGATTTAATGACGAACTCTATGGGCTGTACAGCGACATGCGCCTGGTCAAGCGTCTACAGATACAACGCTTAAGATGGCTAGGCCAAGTAGAGCGTATGGACACCACTGCTCCGGCCCGAAAAGTCTTTGATTTATTTATTTTTATTTAATTATTTAACTTTACTTAACCCTAATTAATTCTATTCAACAAACTTATCTTATCTTGCTTTTTTTAGTATTTTATTTTATTGTACTATATATGTTTTTTTCATTTTTTTACTTCTTTTTTTGTGTTACTTTTTATATATATTATATTTATTATTTTTTTTAATTAATTTTTACATACAGTGCCTTACTACACTAACTACGCTAGTGATTCAACTATCCCGTTTCTTTCTTAAAAAAGTTACCGGCATCGAAAGCTGATTCTGGTGCGACCCCCAGTAGGAAGGTCATTCTTTTTTCGAAACTGCTATATCGCGCTTAGAAATGCCTTTCTACTGAGCCGTGCTTCTATGCGTGCAACATAGAAGATGTAGTATATAATGCAGTCTGGCCTATTTTATATCAGGCCTTTTGCATCCAGTAAGAGGAACGTTTCAAGTGGAATAAAGCCGTTAAGACGTACGCCTTCAAGGTTATTTTTATTTTGGACACCAAACCCAAAAGATCAGACTGTTGGTTAAGGCCATGTCTCGAGCAGTGGGACTCCGAATCAACTTAATTATAAAACTACCTATCCTTTTAAGGCAGCCATGTGGTAGAGGGTAAAGTGAGATATTCAAACGCCGAAGATTCAGTTTCCATTCGCGGTTGAACGCTTATAGAGTAAAAACTGTTTGTTAAACTTCGCCTTTCGGGGTCGGCAAAAAACTGTAGCTCCCTTCTACTCGTAAGAGAACATTAACGAGTAGTTGAAGCTAGGCCCTTGTCCCTCTCTAGACTGTCGCGCCGTTCAATATGTGTATTTATATAGCTTTATAAGGTTTGCCTCATTGTGGTGGAATTTCTTCTACTGGTTCTGAGGTTCAATATAAATATAGGCCCGAAGACCTGGCCCATTTGGGCCGGATAAAGCCATGTTGTTGATCATGTTCACTCTGGTGATGTAAAACAGCTGTCTTACCTTTGCGGGCATTCTTAGCCCTGGTCAGAGCTGTATCTAGTTAGATACGACCATATAGATAGCGGTCCAAACAGATTTTTATATATCTTACTACACTTGTTAAGTCAATGACAGTGGGTCAACTATGCCGAACGTGCGTCAGTTCATTTTCGTTTTTATTGAGGCTCTACGCTACGGGTCGCATTGCAACAAAACATTCATAACTGTACGCGATTAGATCAGACGCAAATAGTACCGTGCCATCCTCCGACGCATGCACGCGTGCACTGTAAAAACAAAAAATTCTTCGCGCTGGAATAAATGAAAAAATAAAGTTAATAGAATAAACCGCTAAACACCTCGCCGCGAGTTCAACATTTTGGATTATCAAAAATAATAATAAAAAAGGAACAACAAAAAGTTACGTGCAGTGTACTGAAGTGGGCTGAGGCGATGACTCAGATTGCTGTGTATCTGACGTAGCGGATAATGAAGTGTGAATATTTTTTATTGGAGCCCGTCAATGTATAAGCATAACACATAACTTAATTTAAGTTGTGAAATTTTAGTCGAAGTTGGTCACTGGATGTCTAAGACTGCTATGAGATTGCAATTTGGTTCGTGGGCTTAAAGCGATTTGTTTTGCTGCGTATGTTCACCTGTTAGGGGGTTTACCAAGTTGGAAAACTTTGTAGTTAAAGAGTCTAATTCCAAGTCGGCTGTTTTGGTCATTAAGGAGCAAATGCAACGAGTTTATATCATTTGAGTTGTCCCAACGTTTCGACAGAGGATACTTTCATATTCAGCAAATAATATAATATACAGCTCTGCGCAAAAAAAAATAGCACCACGTTGAGGTCTGCACTTTGGATGCTAATTACTTTTCTCCATGCTCATGTAAAGACACGGTATTTATTGTAGGACATCTGTTGAGTATCAGTAATAAAATGCAAAAAACAAGATAAGCGAAGATGCATTTTAAGACAAGAAAATTCCCGTTATACGAAATGAAACCGAAATTTTGGTGTGCAAAATAATAGCACCACAAGTAAAACGTCGTATATAAAATGCGAAATTTCACTAAATTAAATTAAACTATTCCACTGAATAGTACGGTTTTTATTTTTTTTTACTTATACTACTGTTCTAGTACTTCGTCTTATAACCCTTATTTTTGAGCACAGCGGCACAACATCGTGACATAGAGTCGATTAGTGCCTGACATCGCCGAATTGAAATATCCCTCCACGCAGCCTGCACAGCTTCCCATAGCTGTAGTGTATTTTTTGGTTTCGCTTTAAAAATAGCTTTCGTAACATCTGTCCAAAGATTTTTAATGGGGTTTAGGTCTGTAGATTGCGGCGGCCATTCCATAACTTGAACCCCATTCCTCGCAAAAAATTCTTTGGCCAATTTGCTCGTATGTTTCGGGTCATTGTCTTGCTGCAGGATCCATCTGAGAGGCATACTCCACTCTGCGTAGGGCAACATGGTTTCCCTCATTATGCCAACATAAACTTCGGCGGTCATCATTGGTTTTATCCAAAATATAGGACCAGTACCGTTGTAGGAGAAGCAGCCCCATTTGTTAATTTTCGCGCCGCCGTGCTTAATGATTTTTAAAGTACACTCCGGTTTAAACTCTTGGTTTTTTTGCCTGCGAACAAATGTCCTGGTCCCAGGAGTTCCAAATAAAACAATTTTAGACTCATCTGTCCATAATATATTACGCCATTTGGTTACTTCCCAGTTCAAATGTTCTTGCGCAAATTGTTTTCTTTTATGAAGATGGACCTTTGTCAGCAAGGGTATTTTTCTGGGTCTTCTGGCAGGTAGTTCCTTCTCTATCAACTTATTAGTTCCTCTTTTATTTTGTTTGATGTGATGAATGGGTTTTGTTTCACTAATCTTATCATTCTTCGCTCGTCGGTAGAGGTTAATTTCGATTTTCTACCTCTTGTTTCTTCTTTTTCGACGTGTTGTTTTGCATTAGTAATCATTTTATTCGAACAACCAACGATTTCCCGAATAAATTTGTACGTTTTTCCGTCAGAAATTAATTTTTTTATAAGTTCACGTTTCTTAGGAGTACAATGCACACCGCGACCCATTTTAATTGTTTATAACGTTGTATTTTAAAAATACTAGTTTCAAAATACTTAAATATTTTTACTTTAATCTTTTGACACACAAAAAAAACTAAACACCACCAAACACTTCGAAAACACTTTTTAGAATGACATGATGCTATTATTTTGCACACCAAAATTTTGGTTTCATTTCGTATAACGGGAATTTTCTTGTCTTAAAATGCATCTTCGCTTATCTTGTTTTTTGCATTTTATTACTGATACCCAACAGATGTCCTACAATAAATATCCTACTCCTACAATAAATAGCATGAAGAAAGGTAACTAGCATCCAAAGTGCAGGCCTCAACGTGGTGCTATTTTTTTGCACAGAGCTGTAAATGGTATTGATTAAACGTGTTCATCTGATGTACACAAGATCGTAGACATCATTACGTGTGTAGTTATACTAACTGTCCCAATCCAGAATTTATTTTTTTGTGGTTAAATTCATTATTGGTTTATTTATAGAAGTCCCATCCTGGACAGCAGTTCAACTTCTTTTGAGTTTGATGTGTGACTTATTCCGTTACAAGAATTGTTTTTTTGTATACTTGCACATCACAATAATACTTGGCTTTGCCATTGAGATCTTTTCTTAGGTAAATAATTTGACCCAGATTGTGAATGAACCAATACTAATACCTGACATTGCAGATCATATCGCAATCTGTTTCTCACGTCTCATCCTGAGAAGTATTCAGTTGACATACTGTCGCCTCTAGACTCGTCTGACCACTTTGTTGTATCCGCTAATTTTCCGTAATCGCCCCTATCAGTTAGAGAGTAAATTCAATAACTGAAGCGGATTAAACAACTTCTTTCTGCGGAAAACCGCAAGAAGTTCAAACGGGCTAGGAATGCCCACCCGTTCATGTTAAGCTCACCTTTACATTTATACACCCGTTCTTCATTCGCACTACATCAATATAGAATGCCCTTTCCAGGTCAGCCCTTACCCCTCATTAAAATCCACAGGCATTTAAAAATGTGCGTCTGTACCTCCTTTCCCTCTCTTCCTCTGTACCTTAGGCCTGTTCAGTGAATTAATTCCGCTCACTTAAGGGTACCAAAGGTACAGTTATAAAAAAAATTATAAAAAAACGATATTATGTTAGGCATGGAACCTATGATACCACTAGTTAGTATAGTGATAAAAATCGGTAAACAAATTACTAATCACTGCATTAATGGTGTCATTTTGTTGTTTTGTTTGTTCTCAACTCATTTTGTCAAAGCTCTAATGATTATCCCTGCTAATACCTTGTTTATGCTCGAAAAAAGGCTTATTGACAGAGGTTAGTCGGGATAGTGGTATCCTTGTCCCGATTTAGATAATCGGTACCACAGTAAAACAGCTTTTTCGAATGTGTCGGGTAATATGCACTACTTAGCGCATCGCTGAAGAGAGTTGTGTATGCATTCACAGAACAATATTTGGTATCCCACCCGTTTCCACTCACTATTTCTCCAATGAGATAAGGATACATTAGAGTTCATCTTTCGAAAAAAATTATGTAGTTATTAACATTTTCGGTGACGAATTTTACTACCCAAACCTGAATTCCCTGATCGCCTTTGATCATTTTCGTTCGTTGATTCTGTAAATCAAAACTGTTCGCCGACATAATTAAGAAGACAATGATCTTCAACACATACAACAACTTGAGGGACCAATACCTCCCGTCGATCATGATGAAAGCTCAAAGTGCTTAACCGAAAGAATACAGCAACTTGAGCACCGAAGAAAAGTCCGCTGCACAACCCGCATTCTTATTCAAATATGTTATGCGTTTAAGAACACTGCGCATAATCGCGCGTAATGTTAATTCATTGAATGCGTTAGTCGAGCGATCTAATAAATAATAGTAATAGCAATTGTTGGCGCGACAGTCCACAGGGGGACCAGGGCCTAGCTTGCTCATTAACTACTCGTGTTGTGCGCGCTACTGTTCTGTCACGAGTAGAAAGGACCTACAGTTTTTTCCCGACTCCGAACGACGTAATTTGAGAAGCTTTTTCTTGGACAGTTATTACTCTTTGAGTGTTGTCAGCAGCTCTAAAGAAGAAGAAGAAAGAAGAATTCGAGGTGTTCAGGCGGGAATCGAACCTAGACCTTTCGACGTGTGAGCGTCGCACTCTACCCACTACGCCACGGCGGCCACATTCCTAATGCGAACAAACCTGACAAAAACCTTCTATAAGCCACGATTTTGTTTTAAATAACCTTGTCTAATGACTTCCATGTCTAATGTGGATGGACAAGGACAGGATTGGACGAGTAACATCATAGATAAATGGCTGGGGCATAATGCCGAAAGGCATTTTCTGGTTGTGATTTCGCGACCTAAGCCAACTTTCTTTCGAACGCCATCGTTACTGGACTTCTTCCCGGGTACTTCCCATTTAGTACATATAATGCTAGAAATTTTGAACTTTTCCTACATAACTGAAGGAAGCGATTCTGACCATGAGGCGGTGCTGCTGGTTTTGAACCTGCCGCAGCCCATATTTACCATCAGCCGACCAGAAGAGAACGTCATCAACTATCATCAGCTGAAAGTGGGAAAACTACTGATGTACTGGGGAATATTTAAGAACCAACGTTAACGAAGAGGGGGCATGGGCCTATGCACGCGAGGTAACGTCGTTGATTGCGCTCAACATAGCGAGCAGCCAAGCCAATCCTCGTTAGTGCACAGGTCAAGGTGACATACAGCCTCCAAGTGGCGCCCCCTGAATAGCCATCACAACACCCGTTGTATAGTGAACTAATGTATGCAGCGACCCCCTCTGCCCGAGGATTTAAATAATGGGCCTGGCCTACCAGTCTGTGGGTTGTGCGTGAGGGTAACTTCCTCACCACGTAAAAACGAGAAGTTCAAAGACAACATCATGCCTCGGATAGTGAAGGATCAACTGTTGACGACCCCAGCAACGTTTTAAGGACAATGATTTTCGGTTTTGCACGTGGAATGTGAGGTCCCTTAACAGGCCACGTGCAGCCGAACAACTTGCGGAGGCCCTTGACAGCTACAAAGCTGACATAACCGCCATCCAGGAAGTGCGATGGGATGGGCCTGGCATAAAAGCGATGAAGAACTGCGATATCTACTACAGCAATTGCTATAAAGAGAGAAGGAAGCGCTTATTTGGATGCGGATTTGTTGTTCGAGGCAGACTTAGGCAAAAAGTCTTGAGCTACGACCCAGTCAGCGAACGCCTCATGACTCTCCGCATCAAGGCTAAATTCGGGAACATCAGCCTAATATGCGCTCACGCCCCGACAGAGGAGAAGGATGACAACATCAAGGATGACAACATCAAGGATGACTTCTATGATCTCCTAGAAAGAACATACGATCGATACCCCAGCTATGACACCAAGATCGTTCTAGGAGATTTCAACGCTCATCTGGGAAAGGAGGACATCTTTGCTGGAGTCATCGGTAAACACAGCCTGCACGACAACACATCCAGAAACGGACTCAGGCTGTTGGACTTCGCCTCGGGACGAAACCTCTCTGTGGCTATCACGCGGTTCCCACACCTGGACATTCACAAAGGAACCAGGCGATCTCCTTATCAATCAACCGTCAACCAGATTGATCACGTTGCGATCGACGTCAGACACTCCTCCAGTATTCTCTATGTCCGAACCTTCCGAGGTGCAAACATTGACTCGGATCATCACCTTGTTGTAGCCAAGGTAAGAACCCGGATATCGAGAGAGCAACGGAGTCGAGAAAGGCTAAAACGGTTTGACGTCGAAAAACTACAATCGCATCTGATTGCTGGGAATTTTGCCGATCGAGTCTCCCGGAAACTCGCTCAGAGTTCGACGCTTCCTGCACTAAGCATAGAAGAAGAATGGAAACGTTGTCAAGAAGCCATCAAAGACGCTACCACTGATGTGCTTGGTTTCACCAACTAGAAAGAACGCATGGTTTGATGAAGAGTGCAGGCAAGCGCATGCAGGCAAACAAGACGCCTATAAGGCAACGCTGTATTGAGCAACGAGGGATGTTCGTGAGCTCTACGAACAGAGAAGAAGGGAAGAGCACCGGCTTCTCAGAATAACTCTTGCCAATCGCTGTTTCTTTGGACTCAAGAAGCAATTGAGTAATAAAGCCCTCTCTTGAAAGACTAAGCTCGCTTTATATAACAGCTTGATCATCCCCGTCCTACTCTATGGCGCGGAATCTTGGACGTTAGCAAAGGCGGATGAGGAAGCCCTTAGTCTCTTCGAGAGAAAAGTTATGCGTGCGTCCTTGGTCCTGTTCGCGTTGATGGCATCTGGAGGAGAAGATTTAATGACGAACTCTATGGGCTGTACAGCGACATGCGCCTGGTCAAGCGTCTACAGATACAACGCTTAAGATGGCTAGGCCAAGTAGAGCGTATGGACACCACTGCTCCGGCCCGAAAAGTCTTTGATTTATTTATTTTTATTTAATTATTTAACTTTACTTAACCCTAATTAATTCTATTCAACAAACTTATCTTATCTTGCTTTTTTTAGTATTTTATTTTATTGTACTATTTATGTTTTTTCATTTTTTTACTTCTTTTTTTTGTGTTACTTTTTATATATATTATATTTATTATTTTTTTAATTAATTTTTACATACAGTGCCTTACTACACTAACTACGCTAGTGATTCAACTATCCCGTTTCTTTCTTAAAAAAGTTACCGGCATCGAAATCTGATTCTGGTGCGACCCCCAGTAGGAAGGTCATTCTTTTTTCGAAACTGCTATATCGCGCTTAGAAATGCCTTTCTACTGAGCCGTGCTTCTATGCGTGCAACATAGAAGATGTAGTATATAATGCAGTCTGGCCTATTTTATATCAGGCCTTTTGCATCCAGTAAGAGGAACGTTTCAAGTGGAATAAAGCCGTTAAGACGTACGCCTTCAAGGTTATTTTTATTTTGGACACCAAACCCAAAAGATCAGACTGTTGGTTAAGGCCATGTCTCGAGCAGTGGGACTCCGAATCAACTTAATTATAAAACTACCTATCCTTTTAAGGCAGCCATGTGGTAGAGGGTAAAGTGAGATATTCAAACGCCGAAGATTCAGTTTCCATTCGCGGTTGAACGCTTATAGAGTAAAAACTGTTTGTTAAACTTCGCCTTTCGGGGTCGGCAAAAAACTGTAGATCCCTTCTACTCGTAAGAGAACATTAACGAGTAGTTGAAGCTAGGCCCTTGTCCCTCTCTAGACTGTCGCGCCGTTCAATATGTGTATTTATATAGCTTTATAAGGTTTGCCTCATTGTGGTGGAATTTCTTCTACTGGTTCTGAGGTTCAATATAAATATAGGCCCGAAGACCTGGCCCATTTGGGCCGGATAAAGCCATGTTGTTGATCATGTTCACTCTGGTGATGTAAAACAGCTGTCTTACCTTTGCGGGCATTCTTAGCCCTGGTCAGAGCTGTATCTAGTTAGATACGACCATATAGATAGCGGTCCAAACAGATTTTTATATATCTTACTACACTTGTTAAGTCAATGACAGTGGGTCAACTATGCCGAACGTGCGTCAGTTCATTTTCGTTTTTATTGAGGCTCTACGCTACGGGTCGCATTGCAACAAAACATTCATAACTGTACGCGATTAGATCAGACGCAAATAGTACCGTGCCATCCTCCGACGCATGCACGCGTGCACTGTAAAAACAAAAAATTCTTCGCGCTGGAATAAATGAAAAAATAAAGTTAATAGAATAAACCGCTAAACACCTCGCCGCGAGTTCAACATTTTGGATTATCAAAAATAATAATAAAAAAGGAACAACAAAAAGTTACGTGCAGTGTACTGAAGTGGGCTGAGGCGATGACTCAGATTGCTGTGTATCTGACGTAGCGGATAATGAAATGTGAATATTTTTTATTGGAGCCCGTCAATGTATAAGCATAACACATAACTTAATTTAAGTTGTGAAATTTTAGTCGAAGTTGGTCACTGGATGTCTAAGACTGGTATGAGATTGCAATTTGGTTCGTGGGCTTAAAGCGATTTGTTTTGCTGCGTATGTTCACCTGTTAGGGGGTTTACCAAGTTGGAAAACTTTGTAGTTAAAGAGTCTAATTCCAAGTCGGCTGTTTTGGTCATTAAGGAGCAAATGCAACGAGTTTATATCATTTGAGTTGTCCCAACGTTTCGACAGAGGATACTTTCATATTCAGCAAATAATGTAATATACAGCTCTGCGCAAAAAAATAGCACCACGTTGAGGTCTGCAATTTGGATGCTAATTACTTTTCTCCATGCTCATGTAAAGACACGGTATTTATTGTAGGACATCTGTTGAGTATCAGTAATAAAATGCAAAAAACAAGATAAGCGAAGATGCATTTTAAGACAAGAAAATTCCCGTTATACGAAATGAAACCGAAATTTTGGTGTGCAAAATAATAGCACCACAAGTAAAACGTCGTAAATAAAATGCGAAATTTCACTAAATTAAATTAAACTATTCCACTGAATAGTACGGTTTTTATTTTTTTTACTTATACTACTGTTCTAGTACTTCGTCTTATAACCCTTATTTTTGAGCACAGCGGCACTACATCGTGACATAGAGTCGATTAGTGAAAAGCAGCCCCATATGTTAATTTTCGCGCCGCCGTGCTTAATGGTTTTTAAAGTACACTCCGGTTTAAACTCTTGGTTTTTTTGCCTGCGAACAAATGTCCTGGTCCCAGGAGTTCCAAACAAAACAATTTTAGACTCATCTGTCCATAATATATTACGCCATTTGGTTACTTCCCAGTTCAAATGTTCTTGCGCAAATTGTTTTCTTTTATGAAGATGGACCTTTGTCAGCAAGGGTATTTTTCTGGGTCTTCTGGCAGGTAGTTCCTTCTCTATCAACTTATTAGTTCCTCTTTTATTTTGTTTGATGTGATGAAAGGGTTTTGTTTCACTAATCTTATCATTCTTCGCTCGTCGGTAGAGGTTAATTTCGATTTTCTACCTCTTGTTTCTTCTTTTTCGACGTGTTGTTTTGCATTAGTAATCATTTTATTCGAACAACCAACGATTTCCCGAATAAATTTGTACGTTTTTCCGTCAGAAATTATTTTTTTTATAAGTTCACGTTTCTTAGGAGTACAATGCACACCGCGACCCATTTTAATTGTTTATAACGTTGTATTTTAAAAATACTAGTTTCAAAATACTTAAATATTTTTACTTTAATCTTTTGACACACAAAAAAAACTAAACACCACCAAACACTTCGAAAACACTTTTTAGAATGACATGATGCTATTATTTTGCACACCAAAATTTTGGTTTCATTTCGTATAACGGGAATTTTCTTGTCTTAAAATGCATCTTCGCTTATCTTGTTTTTTGCATTTTATTACTGATACCCAACAGATGTCCTACAATAAATATCCTACTCCTACAATAAATAGCATGAAGAAAGGTAACTAGCATCCAAAGTGCAGGCCTCAACGTGGTGCTATTTTTTTGCACAGAGCTGTAAATGGTATTGATTAAACGTGTTCATCTGATGTACACAAGATCGTAGACATCATTACGTGTGTAGTTATACTAACTGTCCCAATCCAGAATTTATTTTTTTGTGGTTAAATTCATTATTTGTTTATTTATAGAAGTCCCATCCTGGACAGCAGTTCAACTTCTTTTGAGTTTGATGTGTGACTTATTCCGTTACAAGAATTGTTTTTTTGTATACTTGCACATCACAATAATACTTGGCTTTGCCATTGAGATCTTTTCTTAGGTAAATAATTTGACCCAGATTGTGAATGAACCAATACTAATACCTGACATTGCAGATCATATCGCAATCTGTTTCTCACGTCTCATCCTGAGAAGTATTCAGTTGACATACTGTCGCCTCTAGACTCGTCTGACCACTTTGTTGTATCCGCTAATTTTTCGTAATCGCCCCTATCAGTTAGAGAGTAAATTCAATAACTGAAGCGGATTAAACAACTTCTTTCTGCGGAAAACCGCAAGAAGTTCAAACGGGCTAGGAATGCCCACCCGTTCATGTTAAGCTCACCTTTACATTTATACACCCGTTCTTCATTCGCACTACATCAATGTAGAATGCCCTTTCCAGGTCAGCCCTTACCCCTCATTAAAATCCACAGGCATTTAAAAATGTGCGTCTGTACCTCCTTTCCCTCTCTTCCTCTGTACCTTAGGCCTGTTCAGTGAATTAATTCCGCTCACTTAAGGGTACCAAAGGTACAGTTATAAAAAAAATTATAAAAAAACGATATTATGTTAGGCATGGAACCTATGATACCACTAGTTAGTATAGTGATAAAAATCGGTAAACAAATTACTAATCACTGCATTAATGGTGTCATTTTGTTGTTTTGTTTGTTCTCAACTCATTTTGTCAAAGCTCTAATGATTATCCCTGCTAATACCTTGTTTATGCTCGAAAAAAGGCTTATTGACAGAGGTTAGTCGGGATAGTGGTATCCTTGTCCCGATTTAGATAATCGGTACCACAGTAAAACAGCTTTTTCGAATGTGTCGGGTAATATGCACTACTCAGCGCATCGCTGAAGAGAGTTGTGTATGCATTCACAGAACAATATTTGGTATCCCACCCGTTTCCACTCACTATTTCTCCAATGAGATAAGGATACATTAGAGTTCATCTTTCGAAAAAAATTATGTAGTTATTAACATTTTCGGTGACGAATTTTACTACCCAAACCTGAATTCCCTGATCGCCTTTGATCATTTTCGTTCGTTGATTCTGTAAATCAAAACTGTTCGCCGACATAATTAAGAAGACAATGATCTTCAACACATACAACAACTTGAGGGACCAATACCTCCCGTCGATCATGATGAAAGCTCAAAGTGCTTAACCGAAAGAATACAGCAACTTGAGCACCGAAGAAAAGTCCGCTGCACAACCCGCATTCTTATTCAAATATGTTATGCGTTTAAGAACACTGCGCATAATCGCGCGTAATGTTAATTCATTGAATGCGTTAGTCGAGCGATCTAATAAATAATAATAGCAATTGTTGGCGCGACAGTCCACAGGGGGACCAGGGCCTAGCTTGCTCATTAACTACTCGTGTTGTGCGCGCTACTGTTCTGTCACGAGTAGAAGGGACCTACAGTTTTTTCCCGACTCCGAACGGCGTAATTTGAGAAGCTTTTTCTTGAACAGTTATTACTCTTTGAATGTTGTCAGCTGCTCTAAAGAAGAAGAAGAAAGAAGAATTCGAGGTGTTCAGGCGGGAATCGAACCTAGACCTTTCGACGTGTGAGCGTCGCACTCTACCCACTACGCCACGGCGGCCACATTTCTAATGCGAACAAACCTGACAAAAACCTTCTATAAGCCACGATTTTGTTTTAAATAACCTTGTTTCAAGGTTTACGGCCTCATGGACGGAGACTTCCATGTCTAATGTGGATGGACACAGACAGGATTGGACGAGTAACATCATAGATAAATGGCTGGGGCATAATGCCGAAAGGCATTTTCTGGTTGTGATTTCGCGACCTAAGCCAACTTTCTTTCGAACGCCATCGTTACTGGACTTCTTCCCGGGTACTTCCCATTTAGTACATATAATGCTAGAAATTTTGAACTTTTCCTACATAACTGAAGGAAGCGATTCTAACCATGAGGCGGTGCTGCTGGTTTTGAACCTGCCGCAGCCCATATTTACCATCAGCCGACCAGAAGAGAACGTCATCAACTATCGTCAGCTGAAAGTGGGAAAACTACTGATGTACTGGGGAACATTTAAGAACCAACGTTAACGAAGAGGGGGCATGGGCCTATGCACGCGAGGTAATGTCGTTGATTGTGCTCAACATAGCGAGCAGCCAAGCCAATCCTCGTTAGTGCACAGGTCAAGGTGACATACAGCCTCCAAGTGGCGCCCCCTGGATAGCCATCACAACACCCGTTGTATAGTGAACTAATGTATGCAGCGACCCCCTCTGCCCGAGGATTTAAATAATGGGTCTGGCCTACCAGTCTGTGGGTTGTGCGTGAGGGTAACTTCCTCACCACGTAAAAACCAGAAGTTCAAAGACAACATCATGCCTAGGATAGTGAAGGATCAACTGTTGACGACCCCAGCAAACGTTTTAAGGACAATGATTTTCGGTTTTGCACGTGGAATGTGAGGTCCCTTAACAGGCCACGTGCAGCCGAACAACTTGCGGAGGCCCTTGACAGCTACAAAGCTGACATAACCGCCATCCAGGAAGTGCGATGGGATGGGCCTGGCATAAAAGCGATGAAGAACTGCGATATCTACTACAGCAATTGCTATAAAGAGAGAAGGAAGCGCTTATTTGGATGCGGATTTGTTGTTCGAGGCAGACTTAGGCAAAAAGTCTTGAGCTACGACCCAGTCAGCGAACGCCTCATGACAATCCGCATCAAGGCTAAATTCGGGAACATCAGCCTAATATGCGCTCACGCCCCGACAGAGGAGAAGGATGACAACATCAAGGATGACTTCTATGATCTCCCAGAAAGAACATACGATCGATACCCCAGCTATGACACCAAGATCGTTCTAGGAGATTTCAACGCTCATCTGGGAAAGGAGGACATCTTTGCTGGAGTCATCGGTAAACACAGCCTGCACGACAACACATCCAGAAACGGACTCAGGCTGTTGGACTTCGCCTCGGGACGAAACCTCTCTGTGGCTATCACGCGGTTCCCACACCTGGACATTCACAAAGGAACCTGGCGATCTCCTGATCAATCAACCGTCAACCAGATTGATCACGTTGCGATCGACGTCAGACACTCCTCCAGTATTCTCGATGTCCGAACCTTCCGAGGTGCAAACATTGACTCGGATCATCACCTTGTTGTAGCCAAGGTAAGAACCCGGATATCGAGAGAGCAACGGAGTCGAGAAAGGCTAAAACGGTTTGACGTCGAAAAACTACAATCGCAGCTGATTGCTGGGAATTTTGCCGACCGAGTCTACCGGAAACTCGCTCAGAGTTCGACGCTTCCTGCACTAAGCATAGAAGAAGAATGGAAACGTTGTCAAGAAGCCATCAAAGACGCTACCACTGATGTGCTTGGTTTCACCAACTAGAAAGAACGCATGGTTTGATGACGAGTGCAGGCAAGCGCATGCAGGCAAACAAGACGCCTATAAGGCAACGCTGTATTGAGCAACGAGGGATGTTCGTGAGCTCTACGAACAGAGAAGAAGGGAAGAGCACCGGCTTCTCAGAATAACTCTTGCCAATCGCTGTTTCTTTGGACTCAAGAAGCAATTGAGTAATAAAGCCCTCTCTCGAAAGACTAAGCTCGCTTTATATAACAGCTTGATCATCCCCGTCTTACTCTATGGCGCGGAATCTTGGACGTTAGCAAAAACGGATGAGGAAGCCCTTAGTCTCTTCGAGAGAAAAGTTATGCGTGCGTCCTTGATCCTGTTCGCGTTGATGGCATCTGGAGGAGAAGATTTAATGACAAACTCTATGGGCTGTACAGCGACATGCGCCTGGTCAAGCGTCTACAGATACAACGCTTAAGATGGCTAGGCCAAGTAGAGCGTATGGACACCACTGCTCCGGCCCGAAAAGTCTTTGAATCCGTGCCATTGGGACAACGCAACAGAGGACGACCTAGACTAAAGTGGCGCACACAAGTGGAGAAGGACCTCAACCAACTTGGAGTGCGCAATTGGAGACAGCTGGCGAAAGATCGTGCTGGCTGGAGAGGTATGTTGGTTGAGGCCCAGGTCCACCCCGGACTGTAGCGCCACAAGGAGAAAAAGAAGAACGTTAACGAGGAATTGGAGGAGGCGATCAATACCGCTTTAGATCAGCAGAAGCGGCCAAGAACAAATAGGGACAGATACAGCCATTTGCCAGTTCATATCCGAAATCACTACCACCATAGGCAGAGATTCAATACCGCTTTAGATCAGCAGAAGCGGCCAAGAACAAATAGGGACAGATACAGCCATTTACCAGTTCATATCCGAAATCACTACCACCATAGGCAGAGATTGAGTAAACATTAGAAGCGGACTTACGGAACACCTACTACATTTACTCTCTGGCGAAGTTGTTTAAATCGTGGACACTCCAAATAGGTTGCGGGGTGTACATTTCCTCTGCAAAGTTTACATTTACTGCTGCTGTTTATTCTACTGAGGCTGCTGTTGCCGCTGTTCTCAACCCATTCTTTGAGAGCTCTTATGGCCCAGTTTCGGATTAGGCTGAACAACTGTTTTCAAATGCTTGGAGTAATATGCATTACTCAGTGCATTGTTGAATAGAGTTGTGTATACATCAGAAGGGAGAAGAGTGCAAAATAATATTTGGTATTCCATTTATTCCCACTGACTTTTCCTTCACTGAGTTTGAGGATACCTTGGAGTTCAGCCTTAGAAATAACGGAGTCATTTTCATCATCGGCGTTAAAATTATTTGCCGAAATTGACTTATTTCGTTCCGCAGTTGGACATGGTTTAACAAGGCTCTGTTTTCCAGGTCGCGATTCGGATTACTAGTCTTGTTGAAAGTGTATAGAACAGCACCAATTGCTTTCAACTACGGAAAAGTCGTTGTGAAGCAATGTAACGTGCCCAGCGGAACTCCATACTGCAGTTCTCCGTGACGTGCTCCAGCCTGCTACGAAACTGGTTTTTCGTAAGCTGTCAATTTTGTTGTCATGGGATACCTGTACTAAGAAGAAGGGAAGCGCCTTCTCCTTCACTCTAGCTGTTGCAGTGATAAGCGGCTTAACCCATACGAACTGGACCGCAGTTTGTTGAGGAGGACCATCGGGTCAGTAGAGCGATTTATGCCTTTGAGAAGCAAGGCCAAAGGCTGCAGACCTTCTATAAGGGAGTACGTATATAAGTCAGCGTTCAATGTCGCTACATCTTTTTCAGGAATCTAAAATCCTCCATTGTGAGGCAATGGACAGTGTGTATTAGGGGATTCTTATAATAATAATAGTTGCATGGCGCGACAGTCCACAGGGGACAAGTACCTAGCTTGCTCATCAATTACTCCTGTTGTGTGCGCCACTCTTCTCTTACGAGTGGAAAGGACCTAGAGTTTTTTACCGAATGTGAACGGCGAAGTTTGAGAAGCTTTTTCTTAAAAAGTAAGTTAAAAAGTGTTGTCAACACCCCGAAAAAGGTGCGGCCGTGAAAAATGCGAATTATTCAGCAGGGAATCAAATTTGTGAGTGTCTATTGTATAAAAATTCTTATTTCCTGGGGCCAACACGAATAAGATCTCTAGCTATTCGGTCCTAATGCCAAAGACGCTCCTGTTGAGCTATCAGCAGAGGTTGTGTTGCCTTGGATGTAGCCCGCCACCGAAATGTCTTTGTTCGGTGCGACCATCATTTGTCTGACATAATTGCTGTCGTTAGACGCTGTGTTTGAAAGGTCTCCTTTTTTACTTCGGTAGTTTGTTTAGTGGAGCTGTCAACGCGAATACTACCATCACTTGTAGGATTTATATTTATATTTAGAAATCCACGTTTTTTACAATTTTCTTTGAGGAAATTAATAATGTATATAGCCGAAAGGCTTTAAGCAATAATTCTATATTAGCTTAGTGAAGATCACTAGATTATATTGGTAAGTTAGTTTTAGGTATTTTTGTGTAGGATGTAAGACAATGAATTAAGAAAAATTAAAATGCACTGACATCTAATCCGAAAAAAATCACTTGTAGGGTGGCCTAACATCCCAGCCACGGGTGTCTTGAAATCACCCGATTTACCCGATTTATTGTGTCCTCGTCACTCTCAATTACACTTAGTGTCTTTATTTAATTTAAAAAATGTTTTCCCACGGGATTTGAATTCGTTTTTGATTAGTTTTGTTCTGTTTTGAAATGTATTTTTTTGTAACGTAATTTTTACTTCTAGCTAAATTTTTATAGCTTGAACTAATTATATAATTTATAATTATTGAAGACGATCTTACTGGCAATATGCGGGTACTCTAAGTTAATTTAATTTATTTATATTTAATAACATTTCAACCTTTATTATCGTAATCGTTTTAATATAATATTAAAGATCAAATTAAAGATTAAAGCAATTTGCATGCAAACTAAGAAAATGTTTATTAAAAACTTGCTACTCTAAATTATTTTTTATAAAAAATGACAATACTAAATTAGGTGGAAACATGAGTTTTACTCATGTTCCTTTTCCTACGTACTAACCTACATAGCTTCCTCCCTTTCTGGATGCCTTATCGCGGTGGAAGGGCTTAAGAATATATAACCTCGGCTCGAAAGATCCTAGGTCTCACCTAAAAAGAAACGTCTTCTCTTTGGACGTCTTAAGAAAAGACTGTATGAAGGACAATCTTAAAGATTTTACTACTCCAAGTGGTACTTGCGATTGCGATAATCTACCCGTTGTCTTTTTGACACCGGCCAGGGCAAGGATTCTGGCCACATCCACCATACTCCAAACACCCTCCGCCCGTAGTGGCGCTGAAAATAACGATTCCTGCCACTCATTCGACGATGCATTGAGTAGAATGAGTTGGAAAACTGGAGAAAATGGCGGAAAGGCTCAGCGTGATACTCCTAATCTACTGGTTCAGAGTCGGGAAGCTTGCCAGAGCGCTTCTGATGGTGTGTCTCGGAAATCCGATAAGGAGGAACGAGCCCCAAAGGATGTGACACCTGGGGGCCCCTGACAAAGAGCGAAAATACGGGAGGAGAAGGAATGCTGCCACAGAGCGGTGCAAAGAGAGCATGAAAGTGATCGAAGACGCAAGCATCGAGGGCCGTACCCCTTCAGCTCGCTTTATATAACAGCTTGATCATCCCCGTCTTACTCTATGGCGCGGAATCTTGGACGTTAGCAAAAACGGATGAGGAAGCCCTTAGTCTCTTCGAGAGAAAAGTTATGCGTGCGTCCTTGGTCCTGTTCGCGTTGATGGCATCTGGAGGAGAAGATTTAATGACAGACTCTATGGGCTGTACAGCGACATGCGCCTGGTCAAGCGTCTACAGATACAACGCTTAAGATGGCTAGGCCAAGTAGAGCGTATGGACACCACTGCTCCGGCCCGAAAAGTCTTTGAATCCGTGCCATTGGGACAACGCAACAGAGGACGACCTAGACTAAAGTGGCGCACACAAGTGGAGAAGGACCTCAACCAACTTGGAGTGCGCAATTGGAGACAGCTGGCGAAAGATCGTGCTGGCTGGAGAGGTATGTTGGTTGAGGCCCAGGTCCAACCCGGACTGTAGCGCCACAAGGAGAAAAAGAAGAACGTTAACGAGGAATTGGAGGAGGCGATCAATACCGCTTTAGATCAGCAGAAGCGGCCAAGAACAAATAGGGACAGATACAGCCATTTGCCAGTTCATATCCGAAATCACTACCACCATAGGCAGAGATTCAATACCGCTTTAGATCAGCAGAAGCGGCCAAGAACAAATAGGGACAGATACAGCCATTTACCAGTTCATATCCGAAATCACTACCACCATAGGCAGAGATTGAGTAAACATTAGAAGCGGACTTACGGAACACCTACTACATTTACTCTCTGGCGAAGTTGTTTAAATCGTGGACACTCCAAATAGGTTGCGGGGTGTACATTTCCTCTGCAAAGTTTACATTTACTGCTGCTGTTTATTCTACTGAGGCTGCTGTTGCCGCTGTTCTCAACCCATTCTTTGAGAGCTCTTATGGCCCAGTTTCGGATTAGGCTGAACAACTGTTTTCAAATGCTTGGAGTAATATGCATTACTCAGTGCATTGTTGAATAGAGTTGTGTATACATCAGAAGGGAGAAGAGTGCAAAATAATATTTGGTATTCCATTTATTCCCACTGACTTTTCCTTCACTGAGTTTGAGGATACCTTGGAGTTCAGCCTTAGAAATAACGGAGTCATTTTCATCATCGGCGTTAAAATTATTTGCCGAAATTGACTTATTTCGTTCCGCAGTTGGACATGGTTTAACAAGGCTCTGTTTTCCAGGTCGCGATTCGGATTACTAGTCTTGTTGAAAGTGTATAGAACAGCACCAATTGCTTTCAACTACGGAAAAGTCGTTGTGAAGCACTGTAACGTGCCCAGCGGAACTCCATACTGCAGTTCTCCGTGACGTGCTCCAGCCTGCTACGAAACTGGTTTTTCGTAAGCTGTCAATTTTGTTGTCATGGGATACCTGTACTAAGAAGAAGGGAAGCGCCTTCTCCTTCACTCTAGCTGTTGCAGTGATAAGCGGCTTAACCCATACGAACTGGACCGCAGTTTGTTGAGGAGGACCATCGGGTCAGTAGAGCGATTTATGCCTTTGAGAAGCAAGGCCAAAGGCTGCAGACCTTCTATAAGGGAGTACGTATATAAGTCAGCGTTCAATGTCGCTACATCTTTTTCAGGAATCTAAAATCCTCCATTGTGAGGCAATGGACAGTGTGTATTAGGGGATTCTTATAATAATAATAGTTGCATGGCGCGACAGTCCACAGGGGACAAGTACCTAGCTTGCTCATCAATTACTCCTGTTGTGTGCGCCACTCTTCTCTTACGAGTGGAAAGGACCTAGAGTTTTTTACCGAATGTGAACGGCGAAGTTTGAGAAGCTTTTTCTTAAAAAGTAAGTTAAAAAGTGTTGTCAACACCCCGAAAAAGGTGCGGCCGTGAAAAATGCGAATTATTCAGCAGGGAATCAAATTTGTGAGTGTCTATTGTATAAAAATTCTTATTTCCTGGGGCCAACACGAATAAGATCTCTAGCTATTCGGTCCTAATGCCAAAGACGCTCCTGTTGAGCTATCAGCAGAGGTTGTGTTGCCTTGGATGTAGCCCGCCACCGAAATGTCTTTGTTCGGTGCGACCATCATTTGTCTGACATAATTGCTGTCGTTAGACGCTGTGTTTGAAAGGTCTCCTTTTTTACTTCGGTAGTTTGTTTAGTGGAGCTGTCAACGCGAATACTACCATCACTTGTAGGATTTATATTTATATTTAGAAATCCACGTTTTTTACAATTTTCTTTGAGGAAATTAATAATGTATATAGCCGAAAGGCTTTAAGCAATAATTCTATATTAGCTTAGTGAAGATCACTAGATTATATTGGTAAGTTAGTTTTAGGTATTTTTGTGTAGGATGTAAGACAATGAATTAAGAAAAATTAAAATGCACTGACATCTAATCCGAAAAAAATCACTTGTAGGGTGGCCTAACATCCCAGCCACGGGTGTCTTGAAATCACCCGATTTACCCGATTTATTGTGTCCTCGTCACTCTCAATTACACTTAGTGTCTTTATTTAATTTAAAAAATGTTTTCCCACGGGATTTGAATTCGTTTTTGATTAGTTTTGTTCTGTTTTGAAATGTATTTTTTTGTAACGTAATTTTTACTTCTAGCTAAATTTTTATAGCTTGAACTAATTATATAATTTATAATTATTGAAGACGATCTTACTGGCAATATGCGGGTACTCTAAGTTAATTTAATTTATTTATATTTAATAACATTTCAACCTTTATTATCGTAATCGTTTTAATATAATATTAAAGATCAAATTAAAGATTAAAGCAATTTGCATGCAAACTAAGAAAATGTTTATTAAAAACTTGCTACTCTAAATTATTTTTTATAAAAAATGACAATACTAAATTAGGTGGAAACATGAGTTTTACTCATGTTCCTTTTCCTACGTACTAACCTACATAGCTTCCTCCCTTTCTGGATGCCTTATCGCGGTGGAAGGGCTTAAGAATATATAACCTCGGCTCGAAAGATCCTAGGTCTCACCTAAAAAGAAACGTCTTCTCTTTGGACGTCTTAAGAAAAGACTGTATGAAGGACAATCTTAAAGATTTTACTACTCCAAGTGGTACTTGCGATTGCGATAATCTACCCGTTGTCTTTTTGACACCGGCCAGGGCAAGGATTCTGGCCACATCCACCATACTCCAAACACCCTCCGCCCGTAGTGGCGCTGAAAATAACGATTCCTGCCACTCATTCGACGATGCATTGAGTAGAATGAGTTGGAAAACTGGAGAAAATGGCGGAAAGGCTCAGCGTGATACTCCTAATCTACTGGTTCAGAGTCGGGAAGCTTGCCAGAGCGCTTCTGATGGTGTGTCTCGGAAATCCGATAAGGAGGAACGAGCCCCAAAGGATGTGACACCTGGGGGCCCCTGACAAAGAGCGAAAATACGGGAGGAGAAGGAATGCTGCCACAGAGCGGTGCAAAGAGAGCATGAAAGTGATCGAAGACGCAAGCATCGAGGGCCGTACCCCTTCAGCGGCGAAGGCAAAGATGATTAGGTCAGCAAAAGTATCACCAACCGAAACTTTCCAATCCTCCGAAACCAACGCTGCCTCCTTTTCTTCTGGCTCCAAAAGCAAGAAATGGAAACCGTCTTCGGACGTTATCACTGGCAGCTCCTCCAGCGCGCAAGATCCGCACGACACCGATGCCGCACCTAGTACTGTCTGCGATGCGTATAGGCGGAAATAGACCTGTGCAGGAGAATCCGCGAACAGACAAGATCAAGATCCGCAGCCTACAAGAACAGCTGTGGAAGCTGCCTAAGGCAAAGAACGCTTGCTTCCAAGTGGAGGGCTATGCTCTGGAAAACGGAAGCTTTTTGGTGAAGTGTTCCACACAGCAATCTCTTGAATGACTGAGCACTTTAGTGCCGAAGATTCCCCCAAGGGAATCACAAGTTCAAGAATCACAAGAGAGCAAGAATCGGAAAAGTAAAGATGGGCCTTGTTATATGTTGCGATGCTAAAGCTCATAACACTTTCTGGGGCAGCAGCAAATGTAACAGGAGAGGATCGCATCTTCTCGACTTCTGTCTTGTCTTCTTTTTCGTCTGGCCCGAACATCAACAATTTCGGCTCCCAACCAACATTTGTTGCGACATGAAATCAGGAAGTATTGAACTAAGGCTACCGATAAATATAGTAAGGAGATCACAGACTGGAAAGTTCTTTCGGAAGCGTATATGTCGGACCATAGATAGATAGAGTTCCGAATTGAATACAAAACCAAACATTTTCCAGAAGAGCGGGATACCCCTAGTAAAATAAACTGGGCTAAGTTTAGGGAAGAGTACGAGTAGTTGATGAGCAAGCTAGGCCCTGGTCCACCTTTGGACTGTAGTGCCAACAATTATTATTATTATTACCGACGACGAAACAAGAATAATACAGGGGCTGATTCAGGCTTCGAAAAGTGCTTCTTGTAAAGACTTTTGTGGAATAATTGAAACACTCGGTGAAACCGGCAGACTGATGAAAGTCCTCAAAGAGGACAAAGCAGTGAGGGTGGACACACTCAGAAAGCCCGACAGTACACATACTAAGTCTTAAGCTGAGACCGTCCAGCTCATGCTAGGGTCTCACTTCCCAGAAAACCAGACAATAACTGACTTAAAACCAATGCCGATTTCGGAAACTGTGGACGAACAGACAGATACTACACGTAGAGGCTCACGGTAACTTCAAGTCACCGAGTACCGATGGCAGATACGCAGCATTGCTGAAAATAAGCATAGACCCACTACTACCGTCTCTGAAAAGAATTTTCAGTGCCAGCCTTCCGCTAGCATATATTCCAAGCAGCTGGCGTAGAGTGAGGGTAGCCTTCATACCAAAAATTTGTAAAGGAGATTACTCTCTCCCCAAAAATGTCAGTCCTATTAGAGAGACTGGTCGAACTGCATCTGCGCACAAATGCTTTGCGATCTCAGAAGCAATGTTTAGCAGCGCGGAAAATCCTGTAACACTGCGCTTCAAAATTTCGTCGCCAGAACTGAAAGTGACAGGAAAGAATACGCAGTGGGCATTTTCATTGACATAGAGGGTGTGCAACGCGCCTAGAGAACACGGCGTAGAAGAATCATTTGTGTTGTGGATAAAAGCAATGCTAATGAATATAACTATAATCGCGGAGGCGGATTACTACCAGTATGTAATGTCGGGGGTAAACAAGGCCTGCACCCAAGGTGGCGTCCTGTCACCTCTACTTTGGTGCATACTGGTCGACTCTTTGCTTTCCGCCTTAAATAGATCCAACACCTACGACCAGGCTTACGCAGTTGATGTACTCGTACTGGTTACCGGACCATGCCTTGTGGTCGTTTGTGCAAACGGGCAGGCGGCCATTGACATGATCGATAACTGGTGTATCAGACTTTCACTCAAACCTCTTAAAACTAAGGTTGTTCTCTTCACGAGAAAAGGAATCTGACTGGTCTGACTGGTGACAGGTGTCACTATTCCACTATCCAATGAAGCCAAATATTTAGGTATATTTAGGTCGAGCTTTGATGACCTCGCACACCGCATCTTCTATGACACTGGCCTCGTGCACATGTCATCTGATGCAAGGTCACCAATAATACAGCTGCGTTGCTTATAAAGAGTTGACTTTTCCTTGTCTTGGCTCTGGCCAGAGAATGAACCGGGAAAGGAATGTAGTCGGAGTTTCATTGACAGCTCCGAGACGAAGGAGAGTTCTGCAGTTGGGGCCTTCGTGGATGACGACAACATCAGACTTCACGGCTCCTTAGGTAATTTTGCGGTCCTCCAGGCGGAAGCTTTCGCGATCCTAATGACCAACAACTATGTTGGGAAGAATAGGTTGAAGGGACGAAGTATTTGTGTCTGTAGCGACAGCCAAATTGTGCTAACGGCCTTACTCAACCCTTTAACCACTTCCAAGATGGTGTAAGAATGCAAGTCTTCCATTAATTTGGTGGACAGGCTGTCCTGGGATATCACGGGATCATGGAAAACAAGATTGCCGATGAACTAGCAAGGCAAGGTTCAAAAGAAGTATTCGCAGGGCCCAAGCCCACATTGAGATTACCTGCATCCTTGGTCAGAGCCTCCATCGACGGTTGGGTCTCTCTACAGCACAACCAGAGATGGCATGACTCTTCAGGATGCAGGATGACCAAGTGTGTGCAAAACGTTAACAAAGAATCCGCGTCTTTTCTGCTATCTCTAGACAGAAATGAGTGCAGATGATTTGTCGGCGTATTAACGGGACACTTCACCTTCGCTTAGCACCTAAGTCGCCTTGGGCCTAGTGATGTCACTCTTTGCCACTCCTGTGGAGAAGGTGAAGATACTTCAGGGCACTTTCTCTGCCCTTGTCCCGCCTTTGCTCGTATCAGGTGGCGCCTGTTTGGTGCTGACGTGGTGGGAACTGAGAACCTAAGTTCTATATAACAGAAGCGCCTGTAGTAGTGTAGTTACTGGCTGTAGTACAATGGACCAGTATTTATGTCTGAGCGCTCCAGTGCAGTATATTCAAACCTTCAAAAAATGTAACTCATTCTAAATTTAAGTTGACAGCAGCAGGGACACTTGATGTGGCTCTAGCTACCATTAAAATCGCCTATCCCTTTCTTTCTCTTTTCTGTCGCGAATATTGACGGATGTGCTAACCTGACTCGCTGAGCAGCCGCTTATACACTATTTGTCTTACTACGTGCTAAAAATCCGGACCAACCCAATTCGGTACAGATACAAGAATGATTCCGACGGAATGAATCGAATTCGGCGTGCACTCTCATATATATACTTATGTTGTTTAGATAGTAAGCACCGAATATCAGCTCATTTTCCGAGGCCATTGCTCTTGCAACATGTTTTCGCACCAGCTTAATAATATAATTACCCAGGCTCGGTTCAAGTTTGCTGCATTGTACAAGAATTGATTAGCACAGAACTTCTTGTACTCTTTTTTTTTTTTTTTTTTATTTTATTTGGCATCATTTTAACAATTTCTATAGTTTACAAAATTTGTTTGGAGAGATATGGTTATTGTACCTTACTACTACAAAATTCATAAAATTGGTTACAATAATATCACAGATCTTTTTATACATTTTGAAGGAAAAAGCCATTATAAAAAAACCTTCATTAAAACATAATCAAGGTATTTGTCCATTGTAGGGACAAGAGAAGTGGTGTTAGGACTATATAACAACAGTATTGAAGTCGAACAAAAGTATATATGTATAATATGCGTATATATATTGTAAAGATATACATATAAAGGAAGAGTAAGAAAATAAATATAATCATAAGAAAAATAAGTAATTGCACATATGAGTAAGAATAAATAAAATTTAAGGGAAATGATTCATTCTATTATTAAATAAATAAATACATAGGTAAATACATAAATAAATAAATAAATAAATAAATAAATAAATAAATAAATAAATAAATAAATATAAATATAAATAAATAAATAAATAAATAAATAAATAAATAAATAAATAAATAAATAAATAAATAAGTAAATAAATATATAAATAAATTAATAAATTAATAACTAAATAAATAAATAAATAACTAAATAAATAAATATATATATACATATAATAAACACAAAAATAAATAATAAAGAGTAAACAAATAAGAATAAATAGATGTAAGGGAAAAGAATAGAATACAATGTTAACTAGATTGAACAGTAATTTAATGCGTCAAATTGGAAATATAGGGATTTTGTGAAGACAAACACGAGAAGTTATATTTGCATCTTAAATTTTCAAGTCTTTCTGCTACCATATCAATGCCAGCCAGTTCATGTAAATATTTGGTAGGGATGAACCATGGGAGGTTAAATATTAGTTTAAGCAATTTGTTTTGTGCAGTCTGTAGCTTTCGCAAATGACTTATCGCGCAATTACCCCAGACGGGAGACGCATAAAACATAATGGGCAGAAAGATCGCTTTAAAGATTAGAAATTTGTTTGCATTGTTCAGTCTCGAATTTCTACAAATAAGGGTAAAGGATACGAATAGTTGAAAACAAAATGTAAGACGCTTGTCCAAGTAAATGCCAAGGTACTTTACGTTAGGTCTCCATTCCAACTGAATACCATTGATAGTAGGTTTGTTGCTTGGTAGTAGACAAGCTTTTCTTTTACGAGTAAAAAAGATAGCTTGTGTCTTAGAAGCGTTAATTTTGATCCTCCAGTTGTTACAATATTCTTCGATTACATTTATGGCAGATTGTAAGTTGGTTTCAATATTGAAAGCGAGTACATCTGATGAATAAATGCAAGTGTCATCGGCAAATAGAGCGATGCTACAGTTAGTCAAACTGGGAAAGTCAGAGGTGTACAGGTTGTATAAAATGGGACCAAGAACGGAACCTTGAGGGACTCCAGCGTTAATTAGTTCGTTTTCAGAAGAGCACGCATTAATGGTAACTTTAAAACTTCGTTGAGATAGGAAAGACTGAATGACTTTTACAAGGTACATAGGGATGTTAACACTTACTAGTTTGTGAATCAAAGCGTCATGCCAAACAGTATCAAATGGTTTTTCCATATCAAGTAAAACCATGCCAGTACTTTTGCCACCCGACAAATTAATTTTTACATCTTGTGTAATACGATGCACTTGGTGGGTAGTGCTATGAAGAGCTCTAAAACCGAACTGCTCTGGAGGCAAGATAGAATTGGTCTCCACAAAGGAGATCAGTCTTTTCTTTATTAACTTTTCGAAGCATTTACTAAGAGAACTAAGTAAGCTAATTGGTCTGTAGCTTGAAGCTAGATTTGAATCTTTATCGGGCTTTAGTATTGGGATTATTTTTGCAGATTTCCATTGATTTGGAAAATAACCAAACCTAAGGCACGAATTGAAAATATCCATTAGTTTTACAAGAGCATACTTTAGGAGATTTGTCAGACAAACATTTTTAATACCGTCAAAGCCATGGGATTTCCTTATTTTTAAGTGTTTTACCTGAAGTTTAAGTTCTTTCAAGGAGATTGCATCGTAGTTTGATACGCATTGAGATTGGACGAAATTTATGGAATGCTCAACCGCAGATTTAATTTCTGAGGATGAATTCGCATTATAGGTTGTCGTGTGATTTAAAAAGCTATTGGCTAGTGCATTTGCTTTTCCTGAAAAAGAAAGTATCACCGAATTATCTATTTTAAGTGGCGGAACATAAGTGCGATTCTTCTTAATCACTTTAACTATGTTCCAAAATGGTTTGCTTCCTTTATCTAAACCTTGAAGTTTCTCGTTCCACGATTCATTTCGAAAATGAGCAATGGCATATTTTACTATTGAGTTCATTTTTTTATATTCAATACAATAAATATCATTTCTCGTTCGCCTCCATCTGTTTCTACATGTATTCCTGAGCTTAATGAATTGAACGATGAAGTGCGGTAGGACATTCGATGCCTGCCTTAGAGCCATTTTTTAGGGACTGACTGATCAAAGCTCTCTACAATGGCTTTTGTAAAGTTCTTGACGTTGCGTTCTATATGACTTTGACCAGTATTTTGTGTCAATGTGTTTTCTAGCTTGGATTGTATCAGGCTCTTAAACAGCACCCAATCGGCATTTTTAACATCAAATATATAGTTTGAACAAGGTAATGGGGAAACAATAGTACTACATTTAACAGGTAAGTGATCAGAACTGAGTTCATTGAGGGTAACGGAAGACGTGAAAAGGTCGGGCATGTTAGTTAGGAATAGATCTAATGTGGAAGGGTTTCGATTCATATGAGACGGAACATAGGATGGATCATTGGGATAAAGGATATCGAAGGGATGTCTTGAGTTTAAATCAGCAAGAATGTTGCCCCAAGCATTAACTCTGAGGCAACCCCAACGTCTGTGCCTACAGTTCAAATCACCACCTATTAAGAACAGATCATTGGTGTTAATTAATCTCAAAAAATCCCTTCGGAGTTCAATGCGTTTTTGCGGTGAAGATGATCCGCCTGGAAAGTAAGCGCTAAAAAATTTTAATGATAAGCCATTTGTAAAGGAAACTTAAATACCAATAGTTTCAATAAGCTTAGTACATATAACAGGTATTACTTTGTGTTGTATAGAACGTTTTATAAATACAGCAACACCACCACCACTTCTCTCTTCCCGATCCAAACGATAGCATTTAAATATTGAGTTAGATAAACGATCACCCGAATTTAGCCAAGTTTCTGACACTAATGCTATATGAATATTATAAGAATTAAGAAAAGAAAAAAATTCGAATTGTTTTCCTCAAATGCTTCTAGCATTCCAACAAATTATGTTTAACCTACTAGAATTCATCATCTTGAGTTATATAAATATTTAATGGCAAGCTGCGTAATTACATTAAATTGTTCTGCTCTAGTACTGCAATTTCCTAACAATGTTGTCATCTCGGAAGTAAGAGAATTTATTTCATCAAGCGAGAATAGGTCTTCCTTGTTCTGCACAATGTTGTTGTTCGTGCACTTGGTGGTTTGTTGTTATTTGAGTTAATAGCTCTAGGTGCTGCATTACCTGAGATGTTGCGTTGGGCTGGAAGAGCTGGAAAATCTTTCAAGTTCGTCACGAAAGGAGTTTGCGTTTTTTTGATTGTTTGCGGTTTGTTTTTCCACGATAGCTTTTGCCTCATTTCAATAAAGCTCTGACGACTGCTACATGTGGTATCATTGGATCTGTGAGCGCCATGACAGTTGACACATTTTAGTTTTGTTGAAGTGCATTCACTTGTCTTATGGTTTTTGGAACAAATAGCACACTGAGTCTTGATGTTACAATTCTTTTCTCCATGGCCGTACATTTGGCAGTTATAACACTGCGTAACTCGGTTTCGTATTCGTCTAGCAAAGTCCCATTTAACCTGGGTTCTAAAGACCGATTTGTATTTTGCTTTTAGTTCAGTGAGACGAATAGATCCAGTTTCGAGAAACACCAAATAAAATATATCAACATACTGATCATGTTGTTTTTTTTACAAGTTTTATATTTTGACATTTTAGCCCGTGAGAGACGAGTTCATTTTTAAGTTCTCCTACTGAGATTTCATCGAGTCCATACAACACAACTTTAAATGACCTTGACGTCGGTAGGTCATGTGTGAAGAATTGAATATTTTTGCTCCGCAGTGTAGAACAAAGATATTTGTGAGAATCTACATTTTCGCAGTTTATTTTCACACCAATGCTTATTTTTTTTTAAAGAGTAATTTGCTATTTGAATTTCACGAAGAAAGGCATGCACATCACTAAGTGTTTTATGCAGAACACACACAGACGGGATTTTTATTTTTTTGTTGTACTTAGATTCTGGGGTTCTGTTAAGGAACGTCCGAAGACCCCTTAT
This sequence comes from Eristalinus aeneus, assembly GCA_955652365.1. NCBI lineage: Eukaryota > Metazoa > Arthropoda > Insecta > Diptera > Syrphidae > Eristalinus > Eristalinus aeneus. Next base: position 9,285,340 of record OY019132.1, read on the forward strand.
CTTTTCTATCAGGGAGGGATTCAAGTTGACCACACCGAACAGCCATACACCATGATTGGTCGGACTAGGGCTGTGTAGCAGATTTAAATTTTCGCCCGCCCAAAAATTAACGCCTGATTTCTATGATTTTTAAAAATCCGGATGCGGATGTTAAGGAACTTAAAAATTGTATAAATGAATGAAAATTAAGATTACAGTTTAGCATTTATTAAGATTTTATTTTCAATAAAAATAAATATTGCCGATTTTTTAGATTTCAGTCGGTTACGCAGAGGCTCGTAAATTAAACGCGCTTTACTAAATAATTGTTTGCTGGGAACACTGTCTGGTGGAGTTGATAAGAATGTTCCTGCTATCGATGATTATATCTAAAATTCCTCTCGTTGAAGATTTCATCATTTAAGAGGGTTTTCTTCCACATTTACTCTTTTTTTTGTATGGTAATTGATTCTTTTCCTCCTCACTTGACGAATCTAACATCATAGCAAGGTTGTTCTTTAAACATGACTGTCTGACGAAACCTGATGTACCTGGTTCTTCTACTGTTGAATCCGTTGTTCTTATTCGTTTATCGCCTTCGCATCTGGCATTACGGGAAATTTGTTCCTCAGCCATCGGTGTGAAAAATATGTATTTATAGCGAGTATCTAAGTAACGAAAACAATTTATATATTAATTGTTTTCTCCCAAGCTAGAAAATTTTGATAATATTTCATGTTTATGGCATGTCGAATCGAATCAAACAGGTGTGATCCTGTTCAATAGTTGTCATATTCGTTCAAGCATTTGAATTATTGGAATCATTGAAGAAATTAGAGTATAAGAGCTGCTCAGTTCCCGTGTGGCTTCCTCAAAACGTCTCAATAATTCAATTAATCTTTCAATTATTTTCCATTCTTCTAAAAAAATCGGATTAATTTCTTTACCATTCATGTAAAAATCTAATGCATCCTTCACCTTTAAAAAGCCTTCGAACATGTAAATCGTTCTGTTCCATCGCCTTGCACAGTCTTGAGACACTTTGAGCTGAGGTTGATTCAGCTTTCTCTGAATTGTCTGCAGCTTGTTTTGAGCGATAGTAAAATGGTTAAAATGAGATGACATTTTCTAACATTCTTGTTTCTATTTATATATTCTTGGGAGTCTAAACCACTGCGGAAAGCAAGTTGTTTCTTATGAAAAGTACAATCTCTGTCATTCAAACATGTTAATTATAGTCGTTAACAGACCTCCGCAGTGTCAACACCTGTTTCGACTTTCGTGTGTGCATAAGAACAATAAGAGATTAGTTAAATCGTGATAGAGACATATATTTTTAAGGTCGGATCAGCCTAGTGGGTATTGTCAGAGCTTTAGACGTGGTCACCCTGGGTTCAAATCTTGACGGGGGAAGAAAAAATGTTGACTTTTTCTTTTTAAAATCTAAATTAATTAAATAAAAACAAGTGCAGTGCGGTATCATCGTACGATGGACGATGAGCTGATCGCCCAGAAGGATGACATAGCCGAGGGATTAGACCACCTATCAATGGTCCCCAGCAGCGTAACGAAGAGGAGGAGGAGGCCTTAGCCGATTCCAAATCTTGAGAAGAAGAGTGCGTGCCGAAAAGAGGCTGCAGCGATAAGGTCCAGCAGCTGGTCAAAGGCCGTCGGGAGCTCCGAGCCTATGCTGAGGCAAGACGGGCGGAAGCCAAAGTTGCTGAGCTTCAGGAGCAGAAGCAGCAGCAAGAGAAGCAGCAGAACCAACAGCTACAGAAGAAGCTGCAGCCGCGTAAGCAGCAACAACAACAACAGCGCCAACATCAGGAGCAGCAGTCGCAACAGGAGCAGTCGCAGCAGCAGCAACAACAACAGCAGCAGCCACAGATGCAGCTGCGAAAATAACCGCAGCAAGAGCTGCCGCAACTAATGAAGCAGCAACAGTAACAAAAAAATATGCCAAATACGCAGCAAAAATAGAAGCAGCAGCAGGAGCAACAACAGCAGCAGAAAAGGGAGAAGGTGCCACCAATTTACCACAACAAGGCGGACATTATTGGCGTAGCAAAAAATATGTGAGCTAGCGGTAGGCCATAGCTTTACTTTGAGTGTGGACAAGTACCGAATCCGTTGCCAAAGTATGGGAGTTTTTAATAAGCTGAAAAAATGTTCTTTTCCTTCACCCCTAAGGGAGAATGTTGGTAAACGGTGTTGCTCCGAATGGGCTAGGGCTTGAGCCGGCGATTTAGGAGTATCAAATCCGTCTGGGACTGCTCGTGGGAGAAATTAAAAAGCATGCTATAACTGTCTTAGGTTCCGGCACGCCGCGGCGAACTGCCTTATGCAGCCTCGTTGCGTAAAGTGCGCCGCAATTGGCCGCTGGGGAAGAACGGAGTAGCTGACAAAAGTCAGCTTATGGGCGTCCACTGCTAAAGCTCCGGGCACCCCACTAGTTATGGCGGGTGCCCCAAGCTCAAAGAGATCAAAAAAGCAAGATCGGCTGCGCAAAAATAGCGCTTTGAACCACGCTTCAACGGGGTCTCTACTCTCCCCGTGACGCCTCAATTTTCCCACGCCAAAGTGGCGTCAGGTCGAGGTAACGCGAGGCAAAGGCAGACGGTAGTTCCTCAGACCGTACGATCTAGGGCAACGGTAGTCGCAGTTACTGGACCGGCAACCTCCCATGATGAGAGCATTGAGAGGAGATCGGCGAAAAAACGAGCTCTACAAGTTGCCAGATGACCAAAGCCCAGATTTCCTCTTGATTGGCGAAACTAAGCTAACTCAGGAAAAATTCTGTCGCACAGCAAATATATAGTAAGAAGAGACCGGCCCAACTCGAAAAATGGAGGTAGTGTCGCTCTCTTCATTAAAAACAATATAAAACATACAGAGGAGTAGTTTGGAGGTTCCAGATACTGGGGGCCTGCATCGCGTACATCCCTTTAGACAGTGGAAGGAAGTTGTACGTGGTGTCGGTCCACGTTTCTGGCCGCACTCAAAGCCCCTTAGCTAAAGCAGAGCTCGACTCACTCTTTATATGCCGGCTCGTTCTTGGATCTTATGCTGTTAGGCGTTTGGTTGCATAACAATTACGCCGACAGACAAACTGTTAACTGTCTTGCCACTTTCGTGTACGACAGCGACCTTTACGGACTGAATGCCGAAATAATAACGTAGTTTCTGAACTGGAATAGTTTGTTCACACGTACTCTTACAATTACAGTAGAACGCGTTGGACACGCTTCGCAAGAGGATTGACGAGACCACTCTCCTCAAACGCTCTCAATGTACCATCCAATAGAAACCTGTAGGTAGGTTGGTCTTACCCAAATGAACGAAACTATAAAACAAATAATGGACAGCACGATAGCAAGGTATCAACATACTGACAATAGTGACAAGATCCGTAACGCGACGATTGACGCACTATATGCTCATAAAAGTAGACAGCTCGCAAGATTAAAAACCTTGCACAGACAGTTTTCTAATAGGCAAAACTGGGAAATTAGGTCTCTGAAGTCGCATATTAAAACATCAAAGTTCTGATTGCACAAATTTACAGGCTTGTTGTAAACCTGCACTGGAACAAGAAAATTCGGGCCGCAAATGCCAGCGAACCGAGCATCTTCCCACAGATAAACAAAATATTCCACAGAAAAACAAGAGCGAACTTCCGTTCCGAGTCTTAAGATTCCCAGATCTGCTAATAACGAATGTCTTTAACAGTAGCAGGTATAGATCCAAGTAACGCAGTCCTTGATGAAAACTTTTTTGTGATCGAAGATCCGCAGGAGAAAGTTGAAGCATTGGGTACGACATTTCAGGAAGTGTACAAGCTGAATGACCACAACCTGGAAAATCGTGTCTTCCTCTGGAAATGGTAAAAGTTTACACTATCCTGTTCAACAATGCCCACAATAATGCACATTATCCGGAGCATTGGAGGACAGCGGTGGTGCATCCAATCCCGAAGGCAAGTATTAATCCAATTCGGGCAATTTCCGGTCAATAAGTCTCCTTCCCAACATCAGCAAGGTATTCCAGAAGGTGATCAATAGAGTCCTGCAAAAGTGGGTTGAGGAAAAAAACTTAATTCCAGATAACCAATTCGGTTTCAAAGCGGGGCATGACACTATCCATGCCGCGTTGAAACTCGTATCGGGCATTCAATGGAATAAAGGTAAGAAACAATGCACCGGTGCCTACCTGGTCGACTTGGAGAAGGCCTTCGACACCGTTTGGCTAGAGGGTCTTTTGTATAAGTTAAGCGGGCTGGGCATCAGTAAACCACTACTGTACCTTCTTGTTAATATGCTTGCCGGAGGACGGTTCGTCGTGAAAAACGGCAATGTGACTTCTACCGGTATATTAAAAGTAAAAAATGGCCTACAACAACGAGCATGTCGAACTGTAGTCAAATACCTGGGGACCCCCTTGGATCATTTCCTATATTTTAAGAAAAATTTAGAAAATGCTCTGAAGAGAGCCAAAGACGCTTTTCCTCTTACAAAGAGACTTTTTTACAGCATCAACTCGATGCGAGGGTGATTTGCTACATGGCCCTTATCCGGCCAATGCTTGTCTATGGCTGTTCGGTAGGTCCGTCTCTCTCCGAGACATCGTTGACTGTAAACGTCAACAACAAAAATATTGGTGGTTGAGTACGAATGAGGGAACTCTACTTTATTATTATTATTCTAAAATAAAACCAGTACTTATCCTACAAGAATACATTGTGCGTATAAATTTTCATAAACCTCATAGAAGTTGGTATAGCTTTCCTTTGTTTTGTGCATTATGAATTCTTCCTGTCCGTCATTTATATTGTTTTAAAGTACTGAAGTTGTTTACAATGAGGTCTGACAATCGTAATGTTCGTATAAACACAACCTATAATTTGCGTGGAAACTTCTCAAACATGTTAACTGTACTTTGAACTGGCTTACATTCATCTTGACAATAGTTCTTAAGTCTAACTTACTGACCATTAACAGATACTCTAAACTAATCTTTATCAAATTTAAAAATTGCTTTCGGGCATAGATATGTTTAATGATATAATTTTTATATTATAATTATATAATGTATTTTCCCAAGAAAAAGTAGAAGAACCTTACCTAAACTATCCTAAATTCAAACTTTAATAAAACTTACAAGTAAATAAATGTTAAATGTTAAATATTGCTATGTCCAGACAAAATACGGACATTTTGCTTCTGAGATATAAGAATGATTTCTCTTTTATGAGGAAAAACTTAGCGAATTTCGAAAATTTATTAATACAAGTTAGGAATTGTTCATGATCAATTTCAAATATGTGCATATGTATTATTTCTAATGGATATTTGGGGATAGCAGTTCCTTGTAGTTCCGGCTTTGGAGGATGTACCATAGTTGCATACTTCGCATTTCTTGACATATTTTTTTATCATGTTTATCATCCCAGGGAAATTATAATTCTCTATAATCTGATCCTTGTTTTCGTTATGATTAATGTGGACTCTTTTTCGCACAGTATAGATAATTGGGAATATTATCGAGTTCCCAAACTACCACTAACAATCCCTTGGTTTAATTTTAGGATCTGGAAATGAGAGAGTACATCTCCAATAGCGGTATTGGAAGCGTAAGTAGTGAAAATCAATAGCTTTCCAAAATCTGAGAAAAATTTCTGAATATGTCAAAAGTTCTTTAGAATCTTAAAAAGGTTTCAATTCTTTAGATTTAAGTTCGACTTTAACTTTATTTGATTGACTTGCTGTTATTTGAGCCATATTCCCCCTTATAAGATTCGTTAAGGGCTTTGCAATTTTCGCAAAATGAATCTTCAGATATCCCTGAAGATCTTTTAGGTTTTCTGTTAACTTTTAGATTTGCTTGTTCTTGTTTTCTTAAAATAATATACTTAATTGTTCATCTTCTGTTTCACCAAACGCTATTATATCGCCTATATATTCCAAGCATAGTTTTCCTATATATTCTTTTAAAATATCGTCTGTCAGCCGGAGAATTCTTGAACCCAAATTGTAGACGTGTAAATTCATATTTCCCTTGGAAAATTCTATCTTTGCTATATTTTTCTCTTTCATCCTTACTTGATGAAAACCTGAGGTTCAATCGATGGTCGTAAAATATTTAGTTTTTCCTAAGGGCACAAGAGTATCTGAGATGCCTGGTATATGGCATATGATATATAATAGCTATCTGGTATAGTTACTAGATTAAGTCTTCGGAAGTCTATCACATCTTTCTTTTTCTAGATGCGTCCATTTTCTTCGGTACAACCAATATTAGCGAGTTGTAAGGACTTCTAAAGGGTCGTATTGTGCTATCTTCGAGGAGCTTCATAACATGGGATTCTACCTCTTCTCTCATGTTAATGGGATATGGATACGATTTTTTATTAACAGGTTCGTTTGGATATGTTTTTATTTCGGTTTCGATTCCTGCATCGATGGTTTCCTTATAATGTACAGCTCCAAATACATATATGTGTTTTTTGTTACTATTGTTGTTAACTGTTTTTTCAATTCATAACTTAGGTGGTTGTCTTTGATTTCCATTCTATTGTAATATTATTATCAATTCACCCAAAGAATTCACCAGTGATTTTTTTTTGTTGTTTTGGATTTCTCTTCCAGCTGATTAAATTTAAAATGGTTTTTGGAGCCGGTTTTGCACGGGTTTTATAACATTTTTGTTAGCACCTGTGGTATTATTATATTATTATTATTATTATATTATAATTATAATAATAATAATAATAATAATTATTATTATTATTATTATTATTATTATTATTATTATTATTATTATTATTATTATTATTATTATTGTTATTATTATTAATATTATTATTATTGTTATTACTATTATTATAATTTTTATTATTATTATTATTATTATTATTATCATTATTATTATTATTATTATTATTATTATTATTATTATTATTATTATTATTATTATTTTTATTATTATTATTATTATTACTTTTACTATTATTATTACTATTATTATTATTATTATTACTATTATTATTATTATTATTGTTATTACTATTATTATAATTTTTATTATTATTATTATTTTTGTTATTATAATTACTACTACTATTATTATTATTATTATTATTATTATTATTATTATTATTATTATTATTTTTATTATTATTATTATTATTACTTTTACTATTATTATTACTATTATTATTATTATTACTATTATTATTATTATTATTATTATTATTATTATTATTATTATTATTATTATTATTATTATTATTATTATTTTTATTATTATTATTATTATTATTGTTATTATTATTATAATTATTATTATTATTATTACCATTATTAATATTATTATTATTATTATTATTATTATTATTATTATTATTATTATTATTATTAATGTTATTATATTATTATTATTATTATTATTATTATTATTATTATTATTATTATTATTATTATTATTATTATTTTTATTATTATTATTATTATTATTATTATTATTATTATTATTATGCTTATTATTATTATAATTATTATTATTATTATTATTATTATTATTATTATTATTATTATTATTATTATTATTATTTTTATTATTATTATTATGCTTATTATTATTATAATTATTATTATTATTATTATTATTATTATTATTATTATTATTATTATTATTATTATTATTATTATTATTATTATTATTACCATTATTATAATTATTATTATTATTATTGTTATTATTATTATTATTATAATTATTATTATTATTATTATTATTATTATTATTATTATTATTATTATTATTATTATTATTATTAAATAAAAGATTTTGTGTACATAAATAAATAATATAATTCTTAAAGCAGTAAAAGGCCTCCGCATGTTGTTCGGCTACACGTCGTCTGTTAAGGGACCTCACATTCCACGTGCAGAACCGAAAATCATTGTCCTTATAACGTTTGCTGGGGTTGTCAACAGTTGGTCCTTCATTATTCGAGGCATGGAAGGACGTTACCCTCACGCACAACCCGCAGACTGGTAGGCAAGGCCCATTATTTAAACCCTTGGGCAGATAGGTTCGCTGCATACATTGATTCACCACACAATGGATGTTGTGATGGCTATCTAGGGGGCGCCGCGAGGAGGCTGTATGTCAACTTGACTTGTGCACTAGCGAGGATAGTGTTGGCAGCTCGCCTTGTTGATCGCAATCAATCAAAGTTGCCTCGCGTGGACAGGCCCACGCCCTAAGAATTACTTATTTCTACTATGAACAAAAACAAATAATGAAGAAGATCTGAAATTAGGCTTTTCTCTTATAAATGCCCGCATCAAGTTCATGGAATACTTACTTCACATATCTTAAAATATGGAGGTTAAGGCATGGAGAACAGCAAAAACGACACTGTCCATCCATCAACGAAAAATTGTAAAGAAAATTGTAAAGCAAGGAACTGGTACAACTAATGATGGTAAGACTTCTCGAAGATTTTTCTGGAACCCATCAACAGCAGAAATTACAGAAAAAGATGCGCAACTACAAAATAGATTCAACAACATCCTAGAGATAATATCCAGCAATTACTAGATTGACGCGGAGGTATTTGGAGTTTATGATCAGGAAACTGCAGCTATGGCTAAAAATTTATATCCCAGTTCATAGCATTCTATTCCACGGAGCAGATACAAATAATATCATCAGCAGCGCTGCCCGTTGGATCGTTGTCAGAGGAGTCACAGGAAAGTCGAAAAAAGGATTATAGGCACTACCGAATTAATAATAGCAGAACATTTTCTCGTTTGGCGACGAATGAAGATGTAATTTACCAAATGTTGATATCATTTGATTCCTAGATAGTATATTTGAGGCCTGAAATGAAAACAAAGGATTCACTCCCACTAAGTAGTGAAGTGCAAGTATTATAACACTAATTTCTTTCAACGAAACAATTTTTCTATATAGGTATGAATTCCAGTTTTGTTTTGAAATGTTTAAATTTACTGTCGTAAATGGTTATTAAATATTTTTTATGCAATTAAACAAATAAGTGTTTATTTTTAATTTAGATTACTCCCTTATCCATCATGCTATATCAGCCATTTTTTGATATCAGGAGCACTGATACTTTATTCCGAATTTCATCGAGATCGGTCTACGGGTTCAAAAGTTACAGATTTATTTCCGCGTTCCCCATACAAGAGCAATAACATAGTGAAAAGCCTTTCATAAGACTACTTGACTTTAAATAATATTTCTAAGATTAAATTTATCACTAGAGGACCAGCCAAACAAAAATTCGGCAAAAAGCATTTTTATAAGTAACAGAACCAATTGTGTACTGAAAACTTGAAGAAATTCAATAAAATTAAATACACGTTCAAATTCATCGAATTAGGTGACAAAGCAATTGAATCGCTTTATTAACGATTGCAGTAAGTCAACACTAATATAAAAGGAAAACAAATCTTCTATGTTCTATTGATTTATAAATGTTTGTCTTTTTTTCAGACAGTGAGGATTAATGGTTTATAACAAAAACAACAAGAAACTAATATAATAATAATAACATGTTAGCTGACAAAGTGGAAGCAACTATTTTTATTCTCCGTATTAAACCGTAAAATTGAAGTAAAATAGTGCAAAATAAATAAAAAGAACTTGGTCAATTTGTTCATAAAACCGATCTTTATCTTATAATAACAAACTGCAAGTAACTTCTAAACTCTTAAGCTGCTAAAACTAAAAAAAAAACTAAAATCGTAAACCAACCTATAAATGGTTAAAAGACGAATGAATTGCCCACACCTCTCCAGAACAACCAGGAAACGAAAAACGACACCAGATCCTGAGCACAAACGACCCACTATGGATTCCTCTTATGGTTTGAGTGCTGAGAGAATACAAGAAATTCTTTTAGAAAATAATAAAAAACTCGTTGAGCAACTTGCCTCAAAGGAAGATCTTCAGATTTTCTACAATCAAATCTCAGCTCTAACGCCGCGACAAGAAGAACTCGAGGAAAAAGTTGTCCGCTTAGAAGAAGTTAATAAGCGCCTCGAAAGCCAGCTTGATCGACTTCTGCAAAGGAGCACAGAAGGAAATCTTGTTGTGCAGCTGCCTGCGGAAGATCAAACTGACATGGGTGATAAAGCAAAAACGATTTGCGCCGGTTTAATTGATTCCACCCAAACCAAATTGTCGAGATGGCGTATAGTATACGTACCCGAGAGGCCGAAAAATCAACAGTAATCCTTAAAGTGAAAACTAAGGATTTAGCCTGGAATGTCCTGAAGAATGCTTTCAAACTGAAGGGTACCAAAATAAGTATTCAAAAAGATATACCCTTTAACGTAAGGCAACGTCGGGCAAAACTGATCCCAATCATGAAAGATCTGCGTCAGAAACATCTTGCAATAAGGATTTCCCTTCGGGGTGATCATCTGCCAAACAAAATATTCCAATAAAATATTTTCCTGGGACTCCGCACTTGGGTTGTGATGTGGAGAAAAAAGCGGGATTTAAGTCATTAAGAACATTTTCGGAGACATTTCTTTAAATGAACACCTTTTTATTAATGAAAATAAAAATACTCGCATTACTGCAACGAAAAACAACAAAGTACGCAAAACTCATAATATGACAGAAAATGTCATCCGCAGCAGTGATGCCAAGCCCAGTGAAATGTCAGTATACGAAACTCTTTGGGTTCATCCACAAGCGCTATAACTTTTTTGACTGAAGCATGAGACGATCCTGTCTACCAGAATGATGATGAATCAGCACTAGTACGTAATAAAGTGAAAATTCTTAGCTATAATGTATCAGGTCTAGAAAAAAAAAAGATGAATTTTGTAACTTTTTCGATTATGTTAAAAACTTTGATTTTTTTCTATTATATGAACCTCATTTATTAGCGAATGAAGAAGTTAGATTTATGAAAATTTTTGAAAAGTATGAATTAATATGGTCCCTTGCTGTGAAAACGTCACTTTTTGGACGAGGAAGTGATGGAATCTGCGCTCAATTTAAAAAAGCTGGTGAAATCAATATAGTCAACTTTAACTCTAATGATTTCGACGTCATCTTAGTACCTATTTACTTGAACTGTAATCATTGGAAACGAGACTTCGACGAGCTCTGCGACTCGATGCATTGTATAGACAGTTCAAATGTTATGCTTATTGGAGATTGGTTTGACATGCATCTATTGAATGGAAGTTGCAGTGGTGACTCAGAAGGTGAACTATCCTTTATTAGGGGAACAGCTTGCTCGATAATAGACTACTGTATTGTGTCCGGAAGTTGGTACAGGCTTATAGAAAGCTTTCAAGTGGGCACAGAGATTTTCTCGGACCATATGCCTTTGGAGGTAGCCATCAACGTTGATGCTAACTGCAACCAATCCAACATGAAGTCATTAAACCTCTTGCCAAAATTTACTTGGAACAACCGAATTCGTGATGCTTTACAGTGGAACCTGTATGTTCACATTACAGAACTACAATCACGGAATTATGCGGCCAACATAGATACTTTGACAGAAACAATAAGGAAATCTATTCCGCAGCAGAAAAACCCAAAATCGAATAAAGCATGTAAGCAAAATTGGTTTGATTTCGAGAGTTTAAAAGCCAGAATTCAATCTTTTAAAATTTCTAAGCTTCTTAGGAGTAACAATAGCACGATATTCAAAATACTCTATCAAGGCACCAACAAAAAATATAAGAGCATATGCAAAAGATTACAAAAGCTCTTCTCTTGAAATGCAAAACATCGCACTCATAAACTCCACAAAGTAATCGACCCAGTTTTGGAAAGCTGTTAAATACATAAATGGACAAACAATAAAGATCTTCCGTACCCTCAAGGCCTCCCAACTAAAAACAGACCTTGATAACATGCTCAACGCCCCATTAACTTCGCCTCTATTTCATTATACAGCACCCCTTATCCTCGACGAAAAAGTAGATGCCTCATTTACTTTGGATGAAGTAAGGTATACTATACAAAACTCAAAATTAAATTAAGCGCCAGGCATTGATCGTATCCCGTTTGAATTTTACAAAAACTGCACAACCGAATTCATGCAATTGTTAACAGTTGAATTTAATCAAATATTTAACTCTGCAAATGTGCCACAATCATTTAAGAAAGTCATAATCTTTCCCTTACATAAAAAAGGTGATTACAAAGACCCGAAGAATTACAGAGGGATTTCGTTTCTGAATACTTCTGCAAACTATTTGCCGCACTAGTTTATAAAAGGTTATACGAATGGGTCCAAGAACATAACATTCTTAAAGAGTTCCAAGCAGGCTTCAGAAAGGGTTACTCCACAATCGACCAGATATTCTGCTTAACAAATATCGCTGAATATCATAAAAATAAGAGAAAAAAGTTGTACGCATTTCTTGTAGACTTTAGAGCAGCCTTCGATACAATATCACGTGAAGCATTCTTCTATAAGCTCTCCAGAATAGGTATATGGAGCAAAAATTATTCAAATTCTTCGAGCCTTATATGAGAATAATAGGGCATATGTGTGGGATGGTGAACAAGTTTCTGAGGAATTTGAAACGTCAATGGGTGTAACACAAGGATGTATTTTAAGCGCCCTCCTTTTTATATTATATATAAACGACATAACAGATGAAGTACGAGGTGGAATACAAATCTTTGGTCTACAAATTCCAGCTTTGATGTATGCGGATGATATCGTCTTTCTAAGTGACTCGATCCAAGGCAGATGCAGATGATGATAAATAGACTTTGTGTATATTGTAAGCGCTGGAACCTTACCATCAATCTCGACAAGTCAAAAATGATGGTATTCAGAAATGCAGGGGGACGCTACTCTCGCTTTGAAAAGTGGAAACTAGATGGCGAAGAAATTGAAATAGTTTTCAAATACAAGTATCTAGGCATCCTGATATCGTCATCCTTAAGTTTAAAAGCCCACTTCGAAGAAAAACTAGCTGAGGCCAAAAGAGCTATCTGTTTGATTTGGGAACATTGGTTTAGAAGTAAATACGTGCTACAAAGTGCAAAGTAAACCTTGTCCCATTCAACTGCTGCTTCGATAATGGTATATGGAGCACAAATCTGGGGATACAAAGCTTACGAGTCAGTAGAAAAACTGCAAAGATACTTCTTGAAGAGGATATTCAGGCTGCCCAAAAATACCCCAAATTATGTACTGCACATCGAAACTGGGTCACCTCCTATATTCTTATATACTCTGAAGATAAATTTAAACTATATTTTATAAGTACTAGAGATGCACGAATGCAGAATACCCAACATTGTACTAAAAAGTATAATTAGAACAAATTTAGATATGTTTGTATAATGGCTACAAAAAGTGAAGTAGTTCTTTCTGTTCAAACGAATGCACAACCCTATCCCATAAAAGAACAATTTCACAAAATTTTAGAGAAGGTTAGTAAAATTACTTATGACCATTATATAGGAATAGGAAACTTAATCACTTCCTTAACGAGAAATCCTATTTCCTCAACCACTACTCAGCACAAAAATTAGGTATTATATTTAAAATGAGAAGTGAGCTTGTGCAACTGAACTTTATTCCACATCGCCCTGATTTACCAAAACTATGCTGTCTCTGCAATCTGAAAGAGAAGGAGGATATCTTGCATTTTCTTAGTTTTTGTCCAATTCTAAAAGAAATCAGACTAGCAGTGTTTGGAAAACATCGCCTAGCAGAAGAAGAAATGTTAAATATCTTAAATGGAGAAAAAGGATGGGATATTTTATATACTTATTCAGTAGCAGCACTTCAATATAGAAAGCGCATAGACGGAGACTTCTAATATATTATAAATATCTGAATTATACATTTTGTCAACCTGGTAGACGGCCATAGGTCAAATCCATTATGACTTAAGTTAATATCCTTTTAATGTAATATTTATTTTTATATTTGCTGAAATAAAGTCAATTATAACGTATACCTAACTAATAATAATAATAATAATAATATAAAGAAAACAAATATCTCAACAGAAAATAAAGGTTTATAAATAATCTATGCATATTTACAGGAAAAAAGAAGTCATATGAAAGTTAATGTGAACAAATTTATTTTACATTATATGCTTTATATATGTATATAAAACATTTATCTTAATTCCAACTCTTAAGTCTTAAACTGATATACAACATTTGAAAACCCAAATAAGAGTAGCACTGCATTCTTAGAATTTAGTATTTCATTACGATGGGATATATAAAGAAAAAATGGAATGCAATGCCATATGCCTTATATTTTAACAAACATGTAGATGCTGCTCTGGTCCGAGCCCGAGGCGCTTTCGCTTTTACAAAGGCACTGTTTTACAAACTGGAAGAAGCATTTTGGAGGAGGAGGAGGAGGAAATTATGAATTCAATGTGTCAGTTTAGTGTGAGTTGAGAAATGACCCATTTAGAATCGATAGTCCTGAGTTATCAATGAAATGAGCAATTAATTTCCCATGTTTATTTTATTTTTCTGACACCTACGTGAAACTCGACGCCTTTAAGTCTCTTGTTAACAGTAAATTAAATAGTTAATAATAGAGGGTAACTGTAATTTAAAACTTTGATTTATTATTAAGACCATGGCTGCAATGTTTGTGATTTTTATTTATTGCAGTGGGAAATGGACTTCTAAATAAGAAGACCAATTTTCCGTTCCACGACCATGGAATCCGAGAGAATTGAATTTGGATTTATCGAAGAATATCATCGGGTTGCAAAACTTATCCGTTTTTAGCACATACTCCATGGCATATTCCAGTTACTTCTTTATATTTCTTTCCGAAAAGTATATTAGGTGGCAGGCTTTGTAAGCTTGTTCATGCAAAAAATTATACACTGTTTGCGGATGAACTTCTGTAATTTTATCCCTTTTCAAGGGTCTGACAATTTTGACTACGAACAGAGGAAGGAACATGTTTAGTACTTACATTATTAATTCGTTTCGACTATTCCACTGAACGGTTAAGTCATACGATATTAAATCATAATTTATGAAAAGAAATGTTTTCTAAGAAGGATCACATCGAAGTCAGTCAGTCGGAGATTTGAGTTTAATAAAGAAACAAGCTTTGTTGCAAATTAAGATACGTTATTCTTTTACTTTACTAAAGCCTCGAAACTTTAACTGGCACATTCGGTAGGATGCCAAGTCCAGCATCGTAGTGAATCTATTTTTAAGTAGCTACACATTAAAAGGACTTCAAGAACATACAACTTAAGTTGGTAGATTGCAATCCTTTAGTTGTTACATACGTTAAAGAGCTCCAAAAGTGAAAAACAAAAAAACGAAAAAATCTATAAATCTAAATACATTATAAATATATAACTTATCTTATAAACACAAGTGGAAGTACTTATTTAAAAGAATAGTGAAAAAGCAAAAGAAAAGAAAAATCAAGAACAGCAACAGAAGAGCTGCACGAATATTATACGGAAGTAACTGTACCACCTGAACCTAATAAAAACAAACTTGTTGCTTATATCAGTAATTTCTTAAATCTTAAAATTCGAATGATTAGAATTTTCTAAATTGTAAACGTTGGAGTAGAGCTCCATTGAATTTATTTAAACGTTGTAAAGGGGATTCGAAAAACATAAACTCTAGGTTTAACGATAACACTGAAAGAAACCCCTTTTTAGGTGATTTTTAGTGGATTGACCAATAAATTAGTCTTTATTCGCATATATTCCTCATGACTAAATTCACCGCTATTCATAAGTCACGATTAACAGTTAATCATTAGTCATTCATCACTAAATAAGAGTTTTTTTTCAAACCATATCTATGTTTATAAAGAAAAAGAACTCAGACAAAGTATTGAGTAATTTCAATTTATAGAGTGGATAACGAACTTTAAAATATTACTGTCGAACTTTTCGTTTTTTGATTATTTCTTATCACGTAGTTCTTGCAATTAACGTTTCGCCGTGTAAATATATACATGACTGTGCAAAAGAATGTTGGACTGTGTCACTATTATGCTAATTACTTTCCCTATGGTGACGCAGGCGCCTTATATTTATTTACATCATTATTACATCAGTCATAAAACCCATATACAAGATATTAAAAAATTCATCTTATCATTAAAAAAGGTCTCGTTACCGGAAATGCAAATATATGCGTAAATCCAGACAGCGATTGGTGGTTAATCATGATAAAGAGTTAGTCATATGTGTGCATGAAAATTCATGACTAAACGTTAGTCATATTTATAATAATACGAAGCTCGTAAATAAAAAGCTAGATACTATATTAACGGGCTAAGAGAATTGAATACAAAGAACGTTATATCGTTTTATATTTTCAAGTTTCATATTTTTTTGATGGATTAATTGGCACTGAAATGATAATGAAATGATAAGATCTTGACATCAAAATAGATCTAAAGTATTCATTTCTTGAAACTGTGGGTAGCAAAATTCTTATAAATTACTAACCAAACCTAATATCCTGAAGATATACGGTCCACCCTATGTGCAAAATAGTCAGCCACTTACCTGTTGATATTGAGTTTGGTAGCACTTATATCAAACCAACAATGCCCAAAATTAGTATTAATTCGTGGAAGTTATTAATTTGTCTGATTTAGAACAAACTTTTCTATTTTGAGCAGCCACTTAGAGTTAAATGTCTTGACCACAATACACACATCGAAATTCATAATCTTTCAATAAAGAAAAATAGCATTTTAATAACTCAAGTATATATAATTTGCTATGAACTAGTCATTTGAATACTGAGGAGAAACATGCGATAAAAACTTTATGTAGGAGGTATGAAGATATTTTCTTTTAAGATGGAATGAGCTTAACGTTCATGAGCTTAACGCCAAAGATTATATCCCAGCATATACCAAATCCTATCGATATCCCTACGTACACAAAACTGAAATACAAAAACGAATAAATGATATGCTTGGTCAGATATCAACCGTCATAGTTTTTCACATTAGCCTTCTCCAATGTTTACCACATACCAAATACTGATTGGATGCTGTCACCCCTGGGTCTGTTCATCTAACTAACACCCACTACAAGCCACCTGAATTCAAGCGAGAGAGCCAGTCTCAGGCAGTCGAAAAGAGGATGCTTGACTCAACGCTTCATTTTTTTATTTTTTCGCATGTTCCTTAATCATCTCAGTTTTTTTGCAAGTTGTATTGTATTGGAAATTGTATCAATTTAATTTACTTAGTTCTTTATTTCGATATCTGCGAAATACTTTTTATTTTTTAATAAATATTGAATTCAGCATGAAAAAGTATTGGGTTGTGTGAATACGTTGGTATTCTACATGGGGGCTCAACCGGGATTTTACCGTAATTAAAATCGAACAGTGGACGAAAGTGGAAAGTGGAAGCAAATATCTAACGGCTAGATTGGAGTTTTATATTGTGCGGTTGTTGACGAAAGAAAAATGGGAAGTCGTGCGAAAAGGAATAGTTTTGGGCAATCTGGCCATAGATATAACTCAAGTGCGTCGGGATCGAATCAAATTGATGACAATTTAAGTGCGTCTTTGCTTGAGTCGACGATTAGGCCTTTTAGTGGAAACAATCGATTGCAAATAAAAAAATGAATGAGCTGAAAAAATACTTGTGGTGCAAAAGATCATTGTGTGTATCCGCAAAATTATATGTTAATTGCGAGCTTAAACCAAATTCGTACGTACAGCTGAAGAATGGTCTGATTTCGGAATTCGCCGAAGCCGTTAGTTCAGCTGATATTCACAAAGAATTGCGGGCGCGTAAGAAATTACCGAACGAAAGTTGCCGGGAATACTTGTACAGTTTATTCGAAATTGCGAGTCAAGGAGATGTCGAAGATTCCGCGATAATTAATTACACGATTGATGGTATTAACGATAGCGAATCTAGTAAACAAATTTTGTAAGAAGCTGGAAATATAAAGGATCTGAAAGAAAAATTAAGAATTTATGAAAAGATGAAGGACAGACAGAGGGAAAAAAGTGGACAAAGTGGACAAAGTACGCGAAATAGAAACGAACGGGTCGATTATAAAGAAAGCGGTTCGACAAACTAAAAACGGTCAGTATTGTTTTAATTGTGGAGCCAAAGATCATCAATTTCACAGCTGCCCAGACAAAGCACGTGGCCCCAAATGCTTTAAATGTGACACTTTTGGTCATCGAAGTTTCGAGTGCGAGATGAGCAATAAAGGCGATCGTAATTCCGAAGCAAATGTGCTTTTAGTCAGCGACAATAAGATGTGTAAATTAGTCGAACTATGCTATGATGATATGATATGATACGGGCAGTGATGTTACACTTGTCAAAGAAGATTTTGCGGCAGCGATAGTCGGACAAAATATCAGCTCCCGACAAATTGCTATATTTGGTCTGGGAAGTAAGCTAAATACGAAAGGTTCGTTATGTACAAAGGTTGTAATCGACCAGGTGATTTTTCCCTGCGTGAATTGTTATGTAATAGATAATAATTGCATGAAATTCAAAATGATTATCGGCAGAGATATTTTGGATACTGTAGATCTCTTTATAGGTAAAGATGGTGTTCATTTAAAGGAGAGACATAATGAAGAAGTCAGCTGTTTTTCGACTAAAATCGAACCCGAGGTAGAAGTTTACCCACACCTGGCTCATATTGTAAATCGGAACACAAGGTCACAAGTGGCAGATTTAATCGAAAGCTACTGTCCAAAGCCGGTATTAGGTAGTCCCATAACGATGAAGATTGTCGTCTCGGACGATGTACCAGTGTGGCAACATCCGAGACGTCTCGTCCCACTCGAGAAGCAGTTTGTGGACGAACAGATTTCGGATTTCGGAATGGCTGAATGTTGGTATTATTAGACCAAGTGCTTCAGACTACGCTTGTCCTATAGTACTAGCTAAGAAAAAGGATTCTTCATATCGACTATGCGTGGACTATAGGCAAATAAATAAAAAAATTGCTCGTGATCGATACCCATTACCACTTATCGAAGACCAACTAGATCAATTAGCAAACGCAACACTATTTACTACTTTAGACTTAGCAAATGGATTTTTCCATGTAGATGTAGAGGAAAACTCCCGCAAGTATACCGCTTTCGTTACGCCAAGTGGCCATTATGAATTCACGAAGGTTCCATTTGGTTTATGTAACTCTCCGCGAATGGGCCGTACTTCTCCAAGTTTCTCCTGAAGATAACGTACTTCACCCAGTTTTCTATATAAGCCGAAAGACGTCGGCTGTAGAGCAAAAGTATTCTAGCTATGAGTTGGAAGCCCTGGCTGTCGTGGAAGCTATTTTCGAGTCTACCTTCTGGGACAGCCCTTCAAACTCGTAACCGACTGTAAGGCATTCGAGCAAACTTTAAAGAAAAAAAATCTGAAACCGAGAGTGGCCGGTTGGGCCATGTAACTGGAAGAGTATCAGTACACCGTGGAACATAGAAGCGGATCTAAGTTACGGCATGTAGATGCATTAAGCCGATATCCTGTCTCTTTAGAGGTTCAACTGCATGACGATAGTTCCTTTTTGGAAAGAATTAAAAACGCTCGAAGGGGTGATCCAAATCTGAACACTTTAATTGAAAGTATAAACGAAGTGCCTAGAATTGGTTACGTAGTAGAGGGTGGCATTTTATATAAAGTAGAAAACGGTGACAGGCTGTTCGTAGTACCAGAGGACATGGAACCAGAAATCATTAGAGGGGCAGACGAAAGGGGACATTTTGCGGCAAAAAAGGTCAAAGAATTGCTGTCAAAGGAGGTATAATTTAAGAACATGACGTCAAAAATTGCGAAATTTGTGGAGTGCTGTGTTCCATGTATCCTGGCAGAGAGGAAAAGGGGGAAGAAAGAAGGATTTTTGCATACGATACCGAAAGGAGAGATACCTTTAGACACTTTCCACATGGATCGCTTGGGGCCAATGGCAACAACCGGTAAGGGCTACCGGTATCTTCTATCGATCATAGATGGATTTACAAAATTTGTTTGGCTGTTCCCTGTGAAGACCCTGTCCGCAGAAGAAGCAATTAAAAAGTTGCAAGTGATTTGGGAAACATTTGGAAAACCAAAACGCCTAATTGTGGATAAGAGGGGTGCGTTTGTGGCCAAGGAATTCATCAGGTATTGGGAACAAGAAAATATTGAGTTATTGCACATCACAGTAGGGGTACCTAGAGGAAACGGGCAGATAGAACGTATCCATCGGATTGTTATTCCGGCCTTAACAAAGTTGTCACTTAAAAAACCGGATGAATGGTACAAGGATGTTAAATACGCCCAAAATTTGTGAATTCCTCTTATCAACGTTCGATCGACACATCGCCTATGAAGCTGTTGACAGGTGTCAATATGAGACTTCGAGAAGATACTAATTTCAGAGAGGCAATTGAAGAAGAGCTACGAATCGTACATCAGGAGGAAATGGAGGCACTGCGGCAGAGTGCAAAGAGAGTACAAGCGGAGAACAAGAGGTTGTTTGACAAAAAACGAAAAGCTGCTTGTAATTACAAAGTAGGGGATTTGGTGGCCATAGAAAGAACTCATTTTGGTGTTGGCCTTAAAATCCGTCAAAAGTTTCTGGGTCCTTACAAAATAGTTAATATAAATAATAAACATCGTTTACAGGTAGAACATGAAGGTCCGAGGCAGACGTCAACTAGTATCGATAAAATTAAGGCATGGTCCAGCTGTCTACATGGTGATGACTTAGATGAAGAGGCGGGCAACAGTCAAGACGGCCGAGTTTGGGATGCTGTCACCCCTGGGTCTGTTCATCTAACCGCACACCCACTGCAAGCCACCTGAATTCAAGCGAGAGAGCCAGTCTCAGGCAGTCGAAAAGAGGATGCTTGACTCAACGCTTCATTTTTTTATTTTTTCGCATGTTCCTTAATCATCTCAGTTTTTTTGCAAGTTGTATAGTATTGGAAATTGTATCAATTTAATTCACTTAATTCTTTATTTCGATATCTGCGAAATACTTTTTTTTTGAATAAATATTGGATTCAGCATGAAAAAGGATTGGGTTTTGTGAATTCGTTAGTATTCTACAAACATACAAAAAAAAGGGACTCAAGTGGAAAAGAAAAGTTTCGGTTAGTCATAGACTACCGCAAATTAAACGAAAAGACGATAGATGATAAATACCCGATACCAAATATCACAGAAATTCTGTGTTCATTCGTTAGAGGCTCAAATTAGAAGAATTTGATTTCGATATTGTCTTCAAGAAAGGTAAACAAAACTCCAACGCTGACGCTTTATCTCGATAGAGGTAAACAAAAATGAAACGAACAAGCATACTTGTTGAATGTTGAAAATTTTAACCTTTTATCTATTCAAAACAATGTATGTAGATGAGAATGATAACTTGTCCACTAACCATTCAGCAAAAGAAAATTTGAATGATGGCATTCCGATATCGGGACGTGAAATAAATGAGTTCTTTTATCAACAAATCATAAAACCCAATGCTAGTAAAACTAGACCGGATGTTAAGTTTCAGAAACTATTTATAAGAAAGAAACGATATACAATAGAATATAGCAAAAATTGCGAAGAAGATAATAGCATATTCAAAGTTTTGCAGATAGTAAGGTGTCATATTATGGCAAAGGATGTAACAGGTTCTGATGATCAAGAAAAAATAGTTCGAGATTATCACAAAATCTCCAACCATAGAGGAATAAATGAAAGCTTCGAACATATAAAGAGACATTTTCAAATATGAAGCACCTTATTACGCGTATTATTAATAACTGCAAAACATGCCATTAATATAAGTGTGATCGTAAAACAGAAACGAGATAGACGAAGTCCTTGATTACCTCGAAATTTGTGTGTTCTTTTTTTTTGTAACAGCATGTACTTTGTTTTGCCCTCATTTACCGCCAGACCCATTTTATACGCTTCCGCTTCAATACCAGCAAACGCCTCACGTCAATGTCATCAGCGTAAGCTAGAAATTGAACTGACTTCTGGAAGATCGTACCTCTGGTGTTGACTTGTAAGTTGTGCACGATCTTCTCGAGGATGATGTTGAAGAAGTCACATGACAGTGCCTTATCCAAAACCTTTTTTGACATTGAAGGTCTCGGTGAGTTCGTTACCAACGGTACGTATGCCAAAGCCAGATATGGCACTGTAGATTAGATTAGAATTCAATGCATTTTTATTTTGCTTAATTCATTTTCAAATATATGGTACTCTAATTATATTAATCCTAACTAACTGACTCTTCATGAGTACTCTAAGCTAATATAGATTTTATTATATTTCGGCTTCTTATATTTGTTAAATGCAGTACTTGAACCTATATATATATGTTTTAAATACTTCCAAGAAAATAAAAAAAAATTGGATTTCTAAATTCTTTCTTAACCTAACTTAGCCTTATATCCTAACTAACCCACATTAAAATTAGCTTACACTTAAACTTACACCTAATATTATATAAAGAAGTATATGACCTAAAATTGAACTCGACTTAACTATTTGCAGTAAGCTTAACAATGTTCGTATAGCATTACAGATGCGTACACCAGGGTGTCTATGTTATTTATATGCTTAATACGCCGTGGTGCAACTTTTTATTTTTTTTTTATTTATTTTTTTTTATTTTTTTTATTTTTATTTATTTATTTTTTTTTTTGCTCTTTTCTATAAGATGTCTTATACTATCTTAACCTAGGAAGAAGGTTGGTTCTGGTGCAACCACCAGTAAACATGTTGTTCCCTTGCAGAGACCGCTCTGTCGCGGGCAGAGATCGCTCTACTGAACCGTAGGAGTTCCTGGCTGCAAACGACATCCGGTTCCTATTGAAGTCGCATTTCTACTGTTCGTGGAAGGCAGCCTTCCCTTGTATCAGGACCTTAGCTTCCAAGTAGAGGAAAGCTTCAGGTGGAATGAAACCGTTAAGACGCACCCTTTCGTGGTACATTTCATTTGGGTAGTAAGCCCCAAAGATCAGAAGCCATGCCTTGAGCAGTGTGACTTCGAATCAACTTAATAATAAAATGATCTATCCCTATAAGGTTTGCCTCGTTGTACAGGACCTCGTTAAGATAGAATTTCTTGTAATCAGATTCTGGTGTTCGGTATAAACGAAGATAAGCCCGAAGGCATTGCCTCTCGAACACCCTAATCTTTTTTATTTGGAAAGGATTCACGTTAAACCACGCAGGACAACCATGATCGGCCGGATAACTGCCATGTAGCAGATTATCTTCACTCTGGTGTCAAGTTGACTGCTGTAAAACAGTCCTCTTGCCAAAGCGAAGGCATTCTTAGCACTAGTCAGAGCTGTATCCACATGGATACCACCATATAGATACTGGCCCAACCAGATGCCGAGATATCTAACTACACTTCTCACGGTCAATGGCCGCCCCAGTGGGTCAACTTTGCCGGACTTGCGTCAATTCATTTTCGTGCCTCTTGAGGCTCTGGACAGCGGGGTTCTGAAAAGGATAATTTCGCACTTCTGGTAGTTCAACTTCCAACCATAAATCATATATAGCAATATTTTATGAATATCGAGCCTGACTGACTTGAGGAAAAGACCTCCTAACCATACGGTGTCGGACGCTTTTTCCATGTCAATCAGACAGGCTTCTATGCACTGTGTTTTGTTTCTATTCCACTGAATGTCGGAAACCAATTTAGACGCGGCATGAGTAGTGTCGTACCCCGCCTTGAAGCCAAATTGATTTTCCGGTTTTAATTGGTTTTCCTCAACCCAATCTCTCAGAGCTTTAATAACTATCTTCTCAAATACCTTGCTCATACACGGAGAAGATAATATGCATTACTTAGCACTTTGTTGAACAGAGTTGTGTATACGTCCACCGCATCAGAGGGTAGATGGCGCAGTAAGTTGAAGATACCTTGGAGTTCATCTTTTGAAATAAGGATGGAGTTGTTCCCATCATCGGCAACGACATCATTTGCCGGAAAATTGTCACCGAATCGCCATTGACTTATTTCATTTCGAAGAGAGACATGATTTAGCAAG
This sequence comes from Eristalinus aeneus, assembly GCA_955652365.1. NCBI lineage: Eukaryota > Metazoa > Arthropoda > Insecta > Diptera > Syrphidae > Eristalinus > Eristalinus aeneus. The sequence goes on from OY019132.1 coordinate 9,309,367, forward strand.
GCTCTGTTCTCCAGGTCGTGATTCAGACTACTCTGGAAAACAGCACCAATTGCTTTCACCTTCTTCTGGGGATCCTCAACTCCGAAATAGTCGTTATCAAGCACTGCCCTATCAGGATCGATGCCAACTGAATTAAGTAGGTTCACGTTGTCTGTTGTTCTGTCAACTCGAACGCTCTGAATGTCATTATGGTCTTTCCTTCGAAAAATTTTTTTTACTTGCGGGAATATGCTCGGATTGTTGGATCTTACAGCCCGAATTTTATTGCCCCAATGCAAGCTTACAGCTAGACTGTAATTTTGCCGAATTAACTGTTGAAGTACTTTGATCTGTGACTTCTAACAGCGAATCCCCGCATTCTGTGGATCTGTAAATCTTCTGTACAAGAGTTTAAGTCCTGACAGGAGTCTACTTTTTTCACGTGAAGTACATCGATGATAGCATTCCGATAAATGTCGCCGTTATGGGTATGTGCTACCTTCCATTGTACTTTTAATAACTTCGTCCATTTGTATGAGGTTCGTTCGTAGGGTTTCTATTCGTAGGAGGATTGATCACACTCGAACTTATTTCTCTGGCTAAAATTCTAGAGAAACGTAGCCAGCGCGCCTTATTGTAATTATAAGAATGTGTTTGCACATATTCCTCCAGTTCCTCCAGCTTATTCGGGAGCTGTATTACCGCTGCGAGACAACAGTGATCACTGTCATACTCGACCGTAGTTAAACAGTTTCTCGTGTGTCGCTCCACGTTAAGAGTTGTTAGTCGTCTGTTGACAAGCATCACATCCAGATAAGACCCGCTTCTAGAATATAACGGTCTATCGGTTGCAAGCAAATCCAGCCTAAACTCATTATTGTTTTGTAACATCCACTCTAAGAGAGCGTATCCTCGCTCATTTGGAACAGTGTTACCCCACCTGGAGTCGATTGGGGTCGATCTCTTCTGAGATTGCACGTCTGGTTTAGCTTAGTTTCGCTAGCCATCAGTACGTCAGGATTGTGAGTTCGAAACAAATAGAAGAACGTTAGTTTGCGTTCGATCCTTATCAGCGAATTTACATTCACTCCAAGGATCTTAAGGGCTCTTACCTCGCGTGAGCCCATTATATCTGAGCGCGCTTATCTGCAGGCATCTGAGAGAAGAGGAAATCTAGGTTACGGGGTGTCCATTTCCTCCGCAGAGTACACATTTAAAGAGCGCCTTATCCTCGACTTCCTCCATACCTGGAGGACACTCCCCTTTGTCTTGACTGAATGTGCAACGTGCGCAGCGGACGTGCCCCAGACTATTGCATTTCGCATATTGAAGTACGTGGTCAGATTTATTTAATTTTTCCCACTTTACACTAAAACCCCCTACGAAAGGGATTTTTCGTAGGCCGTCAATTTTGTTGTTGTTAAAAGGCTTAGCCCCTACGAATTGGACCTCGTCGCCTTCCACTAAGTGCAGCTTGTTGAGGAAGACATACGGTACAGTAAAGGGACTTTTTTGTTTTTTACTTCTGAGGAGCAAAGTTTGTGGCCTATCTCATCTGGGGATATACGTGTAGAAGTCAGTGTTCGATGCCACTAACTTCTCTTTTAAAAATTTAAACCCGTTTATTGTTAAACAATGGGCGGTGTGTGCTTGGGGTGATTTGTAGTTAATATAAAATGTCTTATTTTCTAGGGCCAACTCACATAGGGTCCCCTTCGAAATGGACCTCGTCGCTTCAAACTCGGTGCAGCTTGCCGAGGAGAACCTTCGGGTCAGTCGAAGGATTAACGCCTTTCAGAAGCAGGGTCTGCGGCATTTCCTTTCTAGGGGTGTATGTATAAAAGTCAGCGTTCGATTTCACTAACTTTTCTTTTAAACGTCTAAACCTGTCCATTGTTGGGCATTGCACGGCGTGAATATTGGGAGTCTTATATTTAATAAAAACTAACTTATTTCCTAGTGTCAACCCACTCCAGGGTCTCCAGTTCTTCGGTTCCCATGTCGAAGACATTGATGGGCGGGCAACGCACTTTCTTGCTTTCTTGCTGTGGCTGCTGTTTTTTCGGTTGCTGTGGCTCCTGCTGTTTCCGATGGCTTTGCTGCTGCTGTTGTTGTTACTGTTGTTGCTTCCGTTGTTGCTGCATTTTCTCCTGAGCTGTCTTCAATACGGTAGCTCGCTTTTGTTTCGGCTGCTGCTGCTTTTATTATAAGCTCAGCTGCTTTTGTACTTGCTGTAGCCGTTGCTCTGCTTTTGATGTAGACGGTATTGGCTCTTCCACTTGTTTGGATTTAAGCTGCTCTTGTTGCTTCTTCTCCTTGTGCAGTTGTTGTCTCTGCTGCAGGTCCATGATTTCGTGCTGTTGCTGCTTCTGTTTGGCCGCTTTTTCCGCTGCTTTTCTGGCCGCTGGTTTCCTCCCTTTCCTCATCGAGTTTCTCCAGTTTTTTTCGTCTCTTTCCTTATTTCCTCTGCCTCAGCATCGGTGTCTGAGGTTGCCAATACTTGCAAGGAGCTATCGCTTCCTTTGTATGAATACCGACATTCATTGCCCTCCGATTCGGATCGGAGGTCATCAATTTCGATAGCGGCCGTTGAAGAAGCCAACTTCGTTGTTGGTGTTGCTGCTGCTGCTGTCTTTGGCCGGGCGACCGCTTCTTCATTTTGTGACATTGGGCTACGGCTGCAGCCTCTTCCTCCTCTTCTTGGCGTCTACGTTACGGCTTGTGGGACTGGCCGCACAGATGCTGCCTTCGCTGTTATGTGGCTTGTCATGCCAGCCATCATCGCTAATCACTTTCCGTCCTAACCTATGTTCACACTTAGTGTTTATTGAAAATAAATATAAATTTTTATATCACTCTCGGTGGCCGCCTACGAGGGCAATGTAAGAATCTTAAGTCCGGGTGTTCTTTGGTTTAGCACATCCATCCCCATCCAATCCAAAATTTGTAAAATATTAGCGTCAAAATTAAAATAGGGAAATATCATGATTACACGCTGAAAGGCAATTAAATATTAGAATAGAATAGATGAACTTAGAGTGCCCACATAGGGCCAGTAAGATCGTTTTTAATATTTGTTATTTTAATATCTAGCTTAAGTATTTTTAGCTAGATTTAAGGAATAAGAATAAAATGATGCAAAAACATGCGATGTCAAGAAGACCTCGGTACCCTCGGTGATTGGTGCAGTCTCCTTTCTGGGCAAATGACGTTGAAATTCCACTCATCGGGCATGCTTTTCTTCGACCATATCTTACAGATGAGCAGGTGCATGCGCCCAACCAGGTCATCTCCAGCTGCTTTAAATAGTTCTGCGGACAGTCCGTCCGCGCCAGCAGCTTAGTTCGACTTCAGTCTCGATATTGCTATCTCTACCTCGTCTAAGTCGGGAGGACGGAATTCTTGTCTATCATCGTCCAAATCGAGTAGAACATTCTGCCTAACAGCGGAATTTGGGCTGTCATCGCCGTTAAGTAGTCTGCAGAAATGATCCTTCCAGATTCTCAGCACAGACTGCGACTCTACTACGAATTGTCCGTTTTGGTCCCAGCAGGCCTTGGTCCGAACCTTGTATCTTCCGGACAGTTGTTTTACCTTTCGGCAAAGACTTTATTCCTGCCATAGCACCTTTCCATTTCCTCGACCGCGCGCTTCTCATGCTCCTTCTTTTTCCTTCTGAGAAGCCGGTGATCTTCCCTTCTTCTCTGTTCGTAGAGTTCACGAACAGCTCGCGTTGTTCGACGCAGCGTCGCTTTATAGGCGTCTTGTTTAGCTGCGTGCGCTTGCCTGCACTCGTCGTCAAACCATGGGTTCCTTCTGGGTGGTGACGTGAAACCCAGCACGTCAGTGGCAGCATCTTTGACGGCTTCTTGACAACGTTTCCATTCGTCTTCTATGCTTAGTGCAGGAGGCGTCGAACTCTGGGCGAGTTTCCGGGAGACTCGGTCGGCAAAGTTCCCAGCAATCAGCTGCGATTGTAGCTTTTCGACGTCAAACCGTTTTGGCCTTTCTCGACTCCGTTGCTCTCTCGATATCCGGGTTCTTACCTTGGCTACAACAAGGTGATGATCCGAGTCAATGTTTGCACCTCGGAAGGTTCGGACATCGAGAATACTGGAGGAGTGTCTGACGTCGGTCGCAACGTGATCAATCTGGTTGACGGTTGATTGATCAGGAGATCGCCAGGTTCCTTTGTGAATGTTCAGGTGTGGGAACCGCGTGCTAGCCACAGAGAGGTTTCGCCCCGAAGCGAAGTCCAACAGCCTGAGTCCGTTTCTGGATGTGTTGTCGTGCAGGCTGTGTTTACCGATGACTCCAGCAAAGATGTCCTCCTTTCCCAGATGAGCGTTGAAATCTCCTAGAACGATCTTGGTGTCATAGCTGGGGCATCGATCGTATGTTCTTTCTAGGAGATCATAGAAGTCATCCTTGATGTTGTCATCCTTCTCCTCTGTCGGGGCGTGAGCGCATATTAGGCTGATGTTCCCGAATTTAGCCTTGATGCGGATTGTCATGAGGCGTTCGCTGACTGTGTCGTAGCTCAAGACTTTTTGCCTAAGTCTGCCTCGAACAACAAATCCGCATACGAATAAGCGCTGCCTTCTCACTCTATAGCAATTGCTGTAGTAGATATCGCAGTTCTTCAACGCTTTTATGCCAGGCCCATCCCATCGCACTTCCTGGATGGCGGTTATGTCAGCTTTGTAGCTTCTCTGTTTGTAAGGCTCACGAACATCCCTCGTTGTTCAATACAGCGTTGCCTTATAGGCGTCTTATTTGGCTGCATGCGCTTGCCTGCACTCGTCGTCAAACTATGCGTTCTTTCTAGTTGGTGAAACCAAGCACATCAGTGGCAGTTTCTTTGATGGCTTCTTAACATCACTTCCAGTTTTCTTCTATGGTTAGTGCAGGCAGTGTCGAACTCTGAGCGAGTTTCAGGGAGACTCGGTCGGCAAAGTTCCCAGCGAACAGTTGCGGTTGTAGCTATCCGACGTCAAACCGTATTGGCTTGTCTCAACTCCGCTGATCTCTCGATATCCGGGTTCTTACCTTGGCTACAACAAGGTGATGATCCGGGTCGATGTTTGCACCTCAGAAAATTTGGAAATCGAGAATGCTAGAGGAGTGTCTGACGTCGTCGTAAGGTGATCAATCTGGTTGACGGTGGATTGATCAGGGGATCGCCAGTTCCCTTTGTGGATGTTCAGGTGTGGGAACCGCGTGCTAACTACAGAAAGGTTCCATCCCGAGGTGAAGTCCAACAGCTTTTGTCCGTTTCCGGATGTGCTGTCGTGCAGGCTGTGTTTACCGATGAGTCCACCAAAGGCGTCCTCCTTTCCCAGATGAGCGTTGAAGTCTCCTAGAACGTTCTTGGTGTTATAGCTGGGGCATCGATCGTATGTTCTTCCTAGGAGATCATAGAAGTCATCCCTGGTGTTCTCATCTTTCTCCTCTGTCAAATTAGGCTGATGTTCCCGAATTTAGCCTTGATGCGGATTGTCATGAGGCGTTCGTTGACGGGGTCGAAGCTCAAAACTTTTTTGCCTAAGTCTGCCTCGAACAACAAATCCGCTTCCGAATAAGTGCTGCCTTCTCTCTCTATAGCAACCGCTGTAGTAGATATCGCAGTACTTCATCGTTTTTTGCCGGGCCCGTCCCATCGCATTTCCCAGATGGCGGTAATGGCTGCTTTGTACCAGTAAAAGGCCTCCGCATGTTGTTCGGCTGCACGTCGTCTGTTAATTGTCATTGTCCTTATAACGTTTGCTGGGGTTGTCAACAGTTGGTCCTTCATTATCCGAGGCATGGAAGGAAGTTACCCTCACGCACAACCCGCAGACTGGTGACCAGGCCCATTATTTAAACCCTTGGACAGATAGGTTCGCTGCATACATTGATTCGCCACACAATGGATGTTGTGATGCCTACCCAGGGACCGCCGCGAGGAGGCTGTATGTGCACTGCCGAGGATAGTGTTGGCAGCTCGCCTTGTTGATCGCAATCAATCAACGTTGGCTCGCGTGGACAGGCCCACGCCCTAAGAATGACTTATTTCTACTATGAACAACAATAAACTGGTACAACTAATGATGGTAAGACTTCTCGAAGATTTTTCTAGAACCCATCAACAGCAGAAATTACAGAAAAAGATGCGCAACTACAAAACAGATTCAACAACATCCTAGAGATAATATCGAGCAATTACTAGATTGACGCGGAGGTATTTGGAGTTTATGATCAGAAAACTGCAGCTATGGCTAAAAATTTATATCCCAGTTCATAGCATTCTATTCGACGGAGCAGATACAAATAATATCATCAGCAGTGTTGCCCGTTGGATCGTTGTCAGAGGAGTCACAGGAAAGTCGAAAAAAGGATTATAGGCACTACCGAATTAATAATAGCAGAAAATTTTCTCGTTTGGCGACGAATGAAGATGTAATTTACCAAATGTTGGTATCATTTGATTCCTAGATAGCATATTTGAGGCCTGAAACGAAAACAAAGGATTCACTTCCACTAAGTAGTGAAGTGCAAGTATTATTACACTAATTTCTTTCAACGAAACAATTTTTCTGTATAGATATGAACTCCAGTTTTGTTTTGAAATGTTTAAATTTACTGTCGTGAATGGTTATTAAATATTTTTTTATGATATTAAACAAAAAACTGTTTATTTTTAATTTAGATTACTCCCTTATCCATCATGCTATATCAGCCATTTTTTGATATCAGGAGCACTGATACTTTATTCCAAATTTCATTGAGATCGGTCAACGGGTTCAAAAGTTACAGATTTATTTCCGCGTTCCCCATACAAGAGCAATAACATTGTGAAAAGCTTTTCATAAGACTACTTGACTTTAAATAATATTTCTAAGATTGAATTTATCCCTAGAGGACCAGCCAAACATAAATTCGGCAAAATGCATTTATATATGTAACAGAACCAACTGTGTACTGAAAACTTGAAGAAATTCAATAAAATTAAATACACGTACATATTCATCGAATTAGGTGGCAAAGCAATTGAATCGCTTTATTAACGATTGCAGTAAGTCAACACTAATATTAAATGAAACCAAATCTTCTATGTTCTATTGATTTAATAAATGTTTGTCTTTTTTTCATTTATATTATTGACAGTGAGGATTAATGGTTTGTAACAGAAAATTAAGGTTTATAAATAATTTATGCATATTTACAGGAGAGAAGAAGTCATATGAAAGTTAATGTGAACAAATTTATTTTACATTATATGTTTTATATATGTATATACAACATTTTTCTTAATTCTAACTCTTTAGTCTTAAACTGATATACAACATATATCTATTTTGTATACAAACTGAACAGTTCTTTTGATAACCCAAATAAGAGTAGAACTGCATTCTTGGAATTTAGTATTTCATTACAATGGGATATATTAAGAAAAAATGGAAGGCAATACAAAAAAAAAATAATATATTCAGGGTTCTTTTTACTAAAATTTTTCAATAACACTTTTCTTATTATCTAATTCAGTTATATAAATTATTTATTTCCTCTTCATGATGTAATATATGTTTTATATAAGTAGATTGGTGACATTGGTTAATATGTAAATTCTGAAAGTTACAAATTATAAAGCTTTAACTTTTTTACAGTGGCATTGAATAAAAGATTTTGTTTATGTTTGCATAAATAAATAATATAGTTCTTAAAGCACCCATAACCGTTAGATACATAATCAAATAATCAATGTTATAGGAAGTATTTGAACAATGTCAATATTCGCAATTAATACTCCCGGATTGAATATATATATATATATATATATAT